>VXAL01009514.1:64861-164418 GCA_013399475.1 Chauna torquata | reverse complement strand
GGGGGGGGAGTGATTGGGGAAAAAAGAACAAAACTAAAACAACACACACAAAATGCATTTCAATTTGATTCCAGTTGTGGTAACTGATTAAAAATAGGTAATAATAATGAACAGCAGTTCTTACCACAACAGTGGCATTCAAGAATTTAATATTTCGTAGTAAGGAGCGTTGCATATCTTCATTCTCTAAGGACAATGCGTGAATTTGAATTAAGATGAAAAAAAAAATCTACTGTATGATTAACCCAGTGCTTGCAAACACTTCTCTGTTCAGAATAACCCCTTGCTTTTGAAATGAGAATGTGAATCTTTAGGCATCACCAGTCGTCCTCGCGTGTTGAAGTCTGTGCCTTAATATCTGCTGAAGTGACTTGTTCAAGGTCACCGTCCTTGGCATGGCTTGAAATACAAGTCCGATGCCAGGCTTGCTGTCCTCTGACATAACACCAGATGTGCTTTTCCCAAGTGCATTCTAGAGCCGTGATGACTACTCCTAACTTGAGAATATGAGAAAACTGCCTTGAGAAGGAGCAGTGGAGGTTTCACTGGCCACGATTTTAGGTTCTGCACACGCACAGTAAGTTCTGACTATGAGAAGGCAATATGCAGTAAGGTGGAGGCGTAGGAGTTAAAGGATGCCTGCACAGAACATGGTGCGCGTTAAAGGAGTTAGGGTGAAGAATTGCAAATCAGGTTACTTATTATAGTAGAGCAGTTTAAAAAAAAAAAAAAGCTGAAAACAGTGAATTTAATGTAAACAGTTTATTTTCGATTACTTTATTTAAATTTAGAGCTCTCAAGCAAGTGTTCCTCAAATACTTTCTGCTCGTGATGAATTGCTTGGAACAAACGTAGACTTTATCAAGGATTTGTTTTGTTTGTCTGTACCCTGCCTGCTGGTTTTTCACGTTGAGGTGTTGCAAATCTTTTTTCCTCTTTGCTTGGCTAAAACTAAAATCTTCAACTACAGAAATCATTTGCAGAATTTGAACGGAAGAAATAAAGAAGTACTGACTTGCCATGCATAGATACATTTTCCACTGACTTTTCAAGTCAACATAGTCTTTTAAAGCATCAGAGATGCTGCTATCAGAATTTTAATCTGTTGCTAGGAGTTAAGGTTACAGGGTATTTTATTTGCTATATGAACAGCCTGTAACAGGGCTTGTGAAAAGCTAATGCATGAGATGAATATAAACCTTTTGTATTTATTTTTCTTGTCTTTGTATTTTTTCTCCCTGGATGTGCAGAAGATTTGCACCTTATTCTGGGAAAAGGTTGCGGTGAGATGAAAGGATCGGTGTGACTTAGCTATAATCTTAGAGGTCCATAGAAATGCTTATGATTTTGGGCAGTTTGTTGATAGCATGTAGTGATGTAAAGGCTGGAGTCTGGGGATAGCACAGCTTCCTGCGTAGCTTTTGCTTCTGGTGTTAACAGCAGCGTACAGTTTCAGAGACGGTATAGTACCAGGATTTTAAAACGTTTACCTTTCAAATGAAAAGAACTGGCTGATAATAATCTTCTGTAGAGCTGTAGTTTAATGCCAGCATTGATCTTCAGATGATCTAGTCCCTCTTTTCCAACCTGTTGACTGCTTCTAATTGTTTATTTAAAAAACAACAACAACAACAAAAACGCTTTAACTACTTGTGTGCATGTTCCTGTGCATGGAAACAAGTTAAAATGGAGAAAGTTAAAGATGATCATTCAGAACTTAACCTAAATTTTGTGTTTGGCAGGGACAATAAATGTAGCAGCACTGCACTGGAGAGACTTTGTAAAGTTGTCCTGTTTTTATAAAGGTTATACTTTGATTTTTTTTTTTTTTTAAAGGACTGAGAAATGCTGAACTTCCTCGCCTTCTAAATATTGAATGCCATGAAGCTAGCTGCTCAGTTTCATCTGTAGTGAGCCCAGTAGCTTGTTTAACTCAATAACAATGGATCTTTGCATTTGTGTTTGTGTTTGATTTTGTGGTGTTTGTATTAGTTTTGGTATCTGTAGCAGTTCAATGCTACAAGTGTTGGTTTGATTGCTTTGCCTTGCAAAAAAAATCACTTCCTTTATTTCTCATTTCTGGAAGATAAACTTCTTAAATGCCTGTGGTTAAACGTAAATGACAATTGAAAGGCTGGTATTTTAAGTCAATATCAGCCAGTTACTTCATATTATCAACATCTGAGCATATTAATGAAAGTTGGTATTGCTGCATTGACATAAAAAGCATTGAAGGTCTAGCTTTAATGTTGAAATAATCAATGAAGAATATTTTTTGCATGTAGCCCTAACTTCAAGTCGACCTGCAACATGAAGAAGATGGATTAGAGAAGCACATGCTGCGTCTCGTACAGTCGGACCTTCATGTATTCCTTGATAAGCATGTTGCTGCTGCATTCCGTGACTGTGAAGGCCGTATAATTCATTGAGATGGGATACCCAAAAAATTATACAGTAAAGCGAATCATCATTGGACAATATTGAAAGTATTTTGGTTGTAGAGATAAACCCAGCCAACGTCTAATTCTGGGAACACAGTAAATTGGCATGTTTACAAGGTTGTTGTCTTAAAAACAAAACAAAAACCACCCTAACTTTGGAAAGAGTAGGTCTTTTTTTATAAACAAAAACAGAAACTCCTTTGTGGAAGACTTACTTTTTCCTTGTTTTAGCTGTAAGGTGACCGCTGCACGTGTCATGTATTGTTTTTTGTTTTCCTAAGCTTACTACAAGCTCTCTATTTTTGCAAGATTTACCTTTTGCTGATAACGGGTTTATCACAGCAGCTCTAGGCAGCTTTGCTTGGCCTTCTCCCCCAGGAATTGTAGTTTCCATTATGGGATGTATTAGAAGGAGAGTCTGTGCCACATTTATTCCGCTATCTCAAAATCTCAGTGCTTGTCTTCTGGGTTTGTATACCACTTATCTGGTCTAATTTTGATATGCTGTCCTTTAAATTTCAAATTTTTCAAATCCTGACACAACAAAGTGTAGTATTGTATATTACAATATTTATTTATTGCCAAGTTAGACCAAAAATGGATGGTTTAAAAAAGAAATACATAGTGTCTTTTTATTATTGATTTACTTAAGAATCCATTGCAAGAATCTTGCTTGCTGTGTCTGCCTGTGGTGGGGGTTTTACGTGGCTGTTACCTGGCATAGGCATTTTGGTTTATTATGGCTAAGCAGCCATCTCTTAAACGTGCTCTTGAATTGGTTTTGTTACTAGGGTGATTTCACTCGAGCTCCTGAAGGCAACAGTGAAAGGAGAATGTGTTTTTTCTGAGTAGCTGTGAGGAGTTTGTTCTGAGCTGCCCGAAGGTACAGTCCATGCCCCCCTTTCATCGCTTTGTGGGCTTGCAGAATCGGTGTATTTTTAGGAATATATACTCTTAGGACATGCCAGCGGGATGTGACTCACGTCTCTCCAGATCGCTTGTTTTAGGTAATCGGTAGCAGTGAATCCCTCCAGCATCTGACGGCTTGTAAGACAGCCTTGGAGAGAGGGGACAGCATCTATTTTGCCTTAAATTCCCTAGTGAAAGGGTGCTGTGAATGTGTCAAGGATTTTTGCTTTGTACCAGTCTGTGAGGAGTAGATGGCTGGCTTTTGATACGTACCTGTCCATGCTGGTCTGTCTAAATGTATTAACGAGTCAGTGATGTGTGTATACGTATGAACAGCAAGTCATTTTGAAAATGGGCTCGAGTGCTTTAAAATTACAGGTGGTGTTGCACTTACTTAAAGTATTTTTCAGGTTTAAAGAGCTGTGTTGCTGGTTCTTCCTTCCTGCTAACCAAAAGCTGCCGAGGCACTCTGCCTGCCTGTGGTGCCCTGATTCCACTTGAAGCACAGGTGTATGAAATCCAACGCTGTGTAATGAGAGCGGCAAGGTGTGTGTTTTTCAGACCTTGATAAATGTCTCTAAACGTGTCAGGTGCCATTTCAATGCTTCGCCAGAGCGGCACTTGGAGCAAGAGTTGGTAACGCTTGGAAGCATACCTGGTGGCTTCAGTTATCCCAATGTCGCGTTTTTGTCACCGGCACTGGAGGCGAGCAGAGGCTCTGGATGGCTCACAAGCTGTGCAAAGCCCAAACAATGCTTTTGAGTTTTCCTTAAGGCAATAGCAGACTTCTGAAACATACAGCGGAAAATACTAATGTTAAAGTGCACTCTTTTGCTTGCTGTTGGGATAACCAGTGCCTCGTGTTACGAAAAGAGGTGGAAATACAGACTGTAAATGTCTTGTTTTTTCTTTTTTTTTTTTTTACTTTTTCCCTTCAAGTTGAATTCCTTTGTGTGTTGGCTAAGATTTGTGTCTGTGATCAGTGGAAGCTTTAGCACTTGGCCAGCTCAGAGGGGTCAGGGTGTCCCGCGTGCTAAAGCCCCCGTGCTCTCCCATCTGCCCCTCGCTTGGCCAGGGCATCCTTCCTGCCTTAGGAAGATTTTCATTGCTTCCTGGAATACTTCCTGAAGAGTCTGTTGGGGCTCAATGAGATAAACCTGGTCATTTCCTCGACGGTTTCCTGATGACCGGTCTGCAGTGAAACTTTTCCTGTTTCTAAGAGGGGGCACGGGGAGTGTCTTACCCACCCAGCTGGCTGGCCAGCCGCTGTTGTGGGGTGTGCGCTTGTCCATCCTTTTACTGTAATTCTGTTTTTACCCTTTTTGTTGATTTTATTGCATTTTCCTCATCCGTACAGTTTAAATTGAGTGTTTAAACTTTGCCAAAGCTCTGACGCCCGCAGGACTACTTGCACGTGCTGCACAATGGGCTCAAGCACAGAAGCAGTAAGTCCTTTCCTCTGATTGTCGAGCCGTGCTGCAGGTGGGAACATCTTGCTGACCTGGAATCTGCCTGATCAGCTCTACCTTTTAGAAACAACTTCAGCTTCTGCTGTCCAGGGAACCAACCCCCTCCTGCCCCCCCAAAGCAGGCTTGTCTTTGGGATCCCTTGCACTGGTGCAGGAGCAGTTGGCGTTGGCACTCCTCAGTCTTTTGCCCCAGTACGCTTCTAATTCTTCAGATTCTTTAATTTTGTTGTATTGGGAAGGTTCCCTGATAATTTGTGATCGGAATGTTCCACTCAGTGGGGCGAAAATAACCTCATCTTTGACAGTTTCCTTGTTGCCGTTTGCTTGTTACTGACCCATTATAAATGAGGTACCCCCATGTGTTAATTTCATTTACAGATTGAATATACTGTGATCATGTATGAGTATGTAGTATATTCTCTGTTTGGTATTACATATAAATGAATAATTGATTTGTTCTCTGTAGGTAGCTTGTTTCTGGATTCTTAATTTAGAAAAGAGAGAAGTCAGTGTTTCCTGTTGTGTCTAGTTAGTCTGCATCATCTGCTCTTCTTATCGTCTGGCTACCATTCTGCCAGGTAGTATTTTAGTGGCAACTCCAACTGCTTTATGGTAGTTACTTTTAGCACTAAATATAATTTCTGCTACTTTAGAATACGTGTGTGTAGTTAGTGAAATAAAAAAAAAAAATCATAGTTAGCAAAATAAGAGTTCGTTGTCCTAGGTGACAACAGTCTAGATGGCAGTTAAGTGTTACCAAACTCCCCAGCTCTGTTGGAGACAGGATTTAGGTAAATCTTTTCCTCCTTCAGCATGCACTTTAGGAAATGCGGACACTTAACTCCATCCTTAGCATAACTGCAGGAAGTAATGTAAAAATTGTAACTGTCGCTTCCTTTTGAATAAGAGTTAAGTGCCCAAAGAAGCTTTTTTGTGTTAGCAGTCACTTTTTATGGACAAGTCTTGACGGTTCCTGTGTTCAAAGTAATCATTTTATGAAGGATTTTGTTTTTCATTATGCAACTGGAAGTAACAAAACAAATTGTAAATATTTCCATTTTTAAAACTGAAGTTTTTATCACCACTTCAAACACCTTGACTTCCTGACCTAAACTCTCTGGACTTGGTTTTGTTTGGAACAGGTGATGCGTGGCACGTTGAACTGTGCCGTTCTTACAGAAGAGGTACATAGTACGTGGTACGTATCTGCTGCTTCACTGAGTACAGCTGTGTGGAAGTGAGAGGTTGGGGTTGGAAGTCCAGTGCAATGGGCACTTGTGGGTTTTAGTTCTGTCTTATTTTCTCTGCTGTTAAGGAAGTGCAGAATTAGATGCTGCGTTCTTGTGTTTGTGGAGAACTGCTGGCTTTGGTTTGGCCTCATCTGAGCATTTAAATTTGGGGGAATTGGGGGACTTGATGTGTGAAGTTTTGATTTGCTGGACTGGAAGCTCTTGATTGCGAAGTTTCTTTGGTTTCAGTTGCTGAGTATAGTTTCATTTCACATTGCACACCCTTACATGAGCGTATGTTTGGAATGTCATCTTTCTAGAGCAGTCAGTGGTCTGATTTATCCTTTTATGTTAATTTAGGGATCATTGATGGTACAGAAGCAACCTGTATTTTCCTTAGTCTAAAACCACGCACAGGCAATGTCTGCATGACCAGATAGCAGTGCTGGTGTTCTGGGTAAGGGATCGATGTGCTTTTCCTACCTGTTGCACAAGTCCCTGATGCCTGTCTCTTGCAGTGCACAGATGCATCTTCTGAGAGCCCAAGATGCGAGCTCTGTAAATCTTCAGTGGCTTTTGAAAAGCCTGAGCTTGAGCACGTGGCTGTGCATCTTGCAGCCAGCTGCTCAAAACTTGTAAGGCTCTGTATTAGTTCCCTTTTGCATGGACAATTTCTTTTTGTAGCTGAAATTAGCATGTAGCCTGCTCTTCTGTATTACCTGGCAATGACACTGTTCTCTCTAGCTTTCAGTACCCCATTGAGGTCTTTACTGCTAAGAATTTGGGGCACGGGAGGTGAGGGAAGAGGACGGCTGTACATGGGAACTTGTCAGTTAAATGAGTTCTTTTTTTCTAGTAGCATTGTCTTCATTTTGGGGGGGGGTAACTGAAACTGCACTTTGTCATTTCAGCATCGCTGAGTAGCAGCAAGCCTGACAGCTGCAAGCGTCTGCTCAGTGGAGACCTGCAGCTGCCAGAAATTGAGCTGGTAATGATGAGCAGCTCGGCAGTGTAATTAAGGTCATGTTAACTCCAACAGCTCCTCCTACCTTGAACATAGAAATCCAGGAAAACCATTGTATGTGAGAGCAGTTCCAAGGCTGGCTCCTGTTAGGTAGAGACTTCTGAATCCTTTTGTTCATGAGGGGATGTTTGATACAAATACACCGAAGGTGCAGGACATCTTCTGCATCACGTTGGTGGAGATACTTCTTCAGCAACCCTTTCACAGCTCACACAACTCTGTGCTCTACTGGAGGATTCCTAAGAGTAGCTGGAAAGGCTTTGCTGCCTCTGAAACTGGAGGAGGGTGGTGTACAAGCTGTAGTCTGTTCCATGCCATGGTGGGGAGGGTAGGTGAGTCTTAGAGATCCAGGAGATTCCCTGCAGCCTTTTTGCGTTTTCCTGAATTTCTGAGGTCCCATTTAGGAAACGCATCGGGGAGGGCGGGGGGGGGAGTATCAGTAAGTGCTGACAACACTGACGGTGTTGTTCAAAGGGAGGTGATGTCCCATTCAAAATCAGGCAGATGTTCAAGAAATGCAGAAATAAGTACTTGAAGTAAAACTACATAAGGTAATGGGCATGTTGTAAGGATGCCCACGTGTTTCATTTTTGATTCAAAAGACTTCTTCTAGGTGGTGCAAAATCTTCTGAAGAGCTGTTTTTTTTAATCTACTTCTCCAAATGTCAGGTATGGTTACTCTTTTGCCTTGAGTTTATGACTTTATAATCATAAATAAATAAAATCACAAGATCATAATAGTTTTTAAGCTGTTCCAAAAGCTTCTCTTGTACATGGCTTAACTTTTATGGCAGATCTTTAAACCAAAGATTTTGGGTTGAATGTACTTCTGGGCTAGGACTTCATAGAGCAACTTAGAGCCCAAAGAAGTCCCATGAAGCTGAGTAATGAACCTCTTAAAGCACGGTTGGTTCATAATGCAGGTTCAAACCATAGTGGTGTTAGTGGTGGTGGTGAAGTTGAAGTATAGTTTTGGAACACATCTTTGTTGGTAATAGGCAGATTGGTTTAGTTGGACTTTTTTTTAAGGAGTCAGCTGCTCTCCCTGTTACTGTGCTTTGGCTGAAAGAACCTTAACCATGTATGAGAATTTGGAAGAAAATCCTTAAGATGCTGCGTTGGTGGTATCATGCAACCTTGTGCTGCTGAAGTAAGTTATTGATTGTGGCTTGGGAGCTAAATTTCTGACGAAATGGACTTCTTATTGCAACCTCGCGCAGGGTCACGTTGTCTTGCGAGTGCAAAATGGCAAGGTCCTGTCTATGCAAGTCCTCCTTGTGTAACCCCTGAGAAGAAGTCTGTGCTGCTCGCCCTTCTCTATTCAGTGATCTGAGTGTGAATGTAAGTAGTAGCAGTACATTTTTCAGTGTAACTAAAATCCAGGAATCCTTTAAAAGAGTGGTCAAGTGGGGTTGGAAAGGATTTGCACCCCATAGAGGAGTAGTTTGCTTCTGCTGGATTTGCTGTGTGGATTTTAAAGTGCTGCAAAATCAAAAGTGCTGGAAAAAGGAGACTCTAGTGACTTTCCAAAAGTATAAAAGTACTGACTGCAGGAGACGGTGTGTCAGAAGGTGAGTTTTCAATTGAAAAGCTTGTGTGTCCGGTACACAGTGTTGCAGCAAGTGATCAGCTGCCTCAAGGAACGAGTCCAGTGTGACGGGGCAGCAGAGCTTTGTAAGGTGTTTTTCCTGAGTCCAGTCAGTAATTAGAGACACCTGGAAACCTTGTTCTTGTACTTTGGTCTGGTTTAATGCAGGGGGTTAGAGTGAGGGAGGGATGAGACAAAGTCTGCAGGAACTGTTCCTCACTGCTGCTTGTTTTAACAGCTTGAGATTACGTGGTACTGTCTCATAGCTGTTTCCACTTTCCCCTTTCTTAACAGTGGCCATCTCAGGAGTATTTTGAAACCTAGCACACAGAAAACACTTTCATATCCTCAGAAAAAGCTGTGTTGATATCTGCTTTATTTGCAGTCTTGATTCCTTAGTAAGTAATGTACTGTTGACTAAAAGTCTAAAGCATGGGAGGAGATGTTTCCATGATGCATTTATTGTATGATTTCTAGCTTTCTTGCCTTTCTTTGAGACTTCAGAGTTTCTTTTATGTGAAGATCTGAGTGTGTTGCCTCTAAAAGGCTTGTGATGTCTCCTCAGAGTGCCACTTTCACAAATGTCTGGATAGGATTCTTGCTTCATGTTACTGACGAGCTGGACGAGCAAGTTCTGCTCCAGGTGACCGACTGCAGCTGCGTTCCCTGTGCTGCAGCTCTCTGAGGAGAGGTGGTGTTTTCCTTTACCAGAGGTGGAGACTGTTTCTGTGCCAAGGATGTGTTTTTCAAAGAAACGCATGTATGTAGATCAGTCTGTGTTTATGCATTTTTTTTTAAATCTAGGGTGTGGTTATAGCAGACTGGCTCTTTCTGTACTCAGTCACGAAAACAAACAGCAACGACAAAAGGGGTGAGGCAAACAAAGTGCGAAGGAGACGGGGAGTGTGTGCTTTTAGAAGTGGTGATTAGGGAGGGTAGCTCGGTGCCTCTCTCTCCCGCCTTTGCGAGGCCCTGTGTCTGTTTTAAGCCGCTCCAGGCACTGCAACCTAGTCTCAGCAAGCGTGTCAGCGTGAGGCACCTCGAAAGGGGGGAAGGAGGGGGTGGCCTGTTTCTGCCCTTTGTATGTGTGTGGGAAGAGGAACGACATGCCGTTTGGCTTTCCGTACAGCTTTTTAAACCCGTAGCCTCCCCGTACTTGAACTAAGGATGCTTGTTTACCATTAGACCAGAGGTTTTGTTGCTGCTTGTATCCCAGAAAGGTTTCTCCTGGCTCCGACTAATGAGCAAGTGCTGTTTGAGCTGGCTGTGATTGGGAGGAAGGAGGGAGGCTGTGAATGTTGTGCCCTCTTGTTTTTCTCTTGTACAGGAAGAAAAAAGCTGAGGAGCCTGTCCTCCTCCTCTGAGTCAACTGTGGTTACGGTTTGCTGAGTAGGCGTGAGTGTTTTGAAGGGAAAAGCAGCTTCAAATTAAGTCAGCTAAATACTGTGCCCAAATGAGTTTGGGGAAGTTTCCCCTCCCTCCCCCGCACATGCTCTTGTTAGAGCTGACGGTTTGGGGTAAAACTGGTTTATGATAATTGCAAAAACTATTGTATGTATCGTGTAATTCTCAAACCAAATAGGAAAACAGGTTGTGGGCCCTGGTGAGTTTTTCCATCTTGATAACTGCTGTTAGCATAGCAAGCTGAGGTACTGAGCCTCAGTGGGAGAGAGGGACCGGGTGTGACACCAGTGGTATGACCTCCTTCCTATAGGTACATCCAGAGCATCAGGCGTGAGCTATCTGCATGCGTGTTATGTTGAGAAACTTGTGGTTGACGTGTCAGAAGAGAGTCTGTAAGAGAATCTAGGAAAATCAGAAGATAACTGAGGAGGCAGAAGTGAGCCTCTCCCATGTAATGGAACAGAAGAAAAAAATGAAAGGGGTGCCAAGGAGTTCCTGTAGGAATCTAAAAGCACAGAAAACTCATCTGAAAGTTCACAGGTGAATGTAATGATGTTATGAAGTAGCTCTCTAACTGTATTAGGGAATGACATACAGAGAGAAAACTAATTCCGCTGCTGTTGTTTGGCCTGTAACTGTCATACACAGGAACATCATTTAGTTGAGAACTTCAATCAAAAAGCAGAGAGAAAGAACCTTACATGTCAGGGTTTGTCTTGAGCAAATGCTTTAAGTATGTACGACACTTCAGATTTGTGAATAGTCCTGTTGATAGCAGCTGGGTTCTCCAGGAGAGTGAGAACTGGCTTCAGTTGGCGCCGGTTCTTTCCATAGGAAAACAAGTGTGTGCTCTGTAAGGTGTCCTGCTTCTCTTTCCGAGTTTCAACTGTGGAAAATACTGGGGCATCTCACTGAATTTTAAACTGAGCCACACACAGGTGTTTTCAGATCAAGTGGTGATGCCTGCAGTCTCATTTATCAGGACATGGTTGAAATATTAACTATAGGTGATGAGGACTGGACTGGTAGGTGAGTAAAAAGATGGGAAGTACAAAATAGCAGTGTCCACACAGCTGTCAAATGGGTGGCCTGCTCCTGAGATGAGATGGAGTAGCTGAAGTTCCAGCGGTGACTCAAGAACTCTGCTCAGGGGTTCGGTGTGTTAGGACATAGCAAACAATTGACACTAGCTTGATTTTTTTTTTTTTTTGTATGCGGTATGTCCAGTATTTTGCAGAGAAGCTTGGCTCCTAACTGCACACCTTCTGGTGCTACTGTTTGTTATCAGTGTGGCAGGACAAGTTAATTCCTTACATCTGTCTTTAGCTGCGATATCTTTGTTAGTGGAAATAGTCTGTTATTGTTTTCACGGGAGATGGAAACTGCTTTACTCCGCTTTTATTTTTGTATCTTATCTTTTTTCCTGCCAAAATGAACATATGAGTTGTAGCGGTTACTTTTTGGACAAACTGATCTGCAATGAAACAAGCCTAAATGGCTTTGTTTTGCCAGGGCAACTGGAGTTCCAAGTTCCTGCCTGTCACTTTGTTTTGCTATTTTGTGAGGACATTGATCATAGTGAAGTTGCAAGAAAGTAAAATAATGATGTTTAAGTGGAAGAGGAATGTATAAAAGCTGTTTTACTTGTTGTAAGCCTGTGCTCAGCCTGCACATTAGACTTTTTTTGCTGTGGGTGTCAGCTCAAAAAAAAAAAAAGTGGGCTTTCTGGCTGGGTGCAAAATTCCTAATTTTGATGAATACTAGATAGAAGCTGTCTCCTCTGGAGTTTCTGCTTCAAGCTGAACAAGTTATTAAATATTGTCTTTAGTCTTGGTGAATTGTTGCGATTTGAGAGTTTCCTCTTGCCAGATATGATCACTGATATTTGCAGTTTGTGGCTTCTGTTTTTTGTACTGGAAGATTTAAGTTAGCTATACAGTAACGGAGTGTTTTGTGGCTTGTGATGTTGGGGTATGTATGACGTGAATATTGTCTGGAGCCCTCAGGACAAAAAGTGGATTTCTGTGCTGCACGACACTGTGGAGGACTGAGATAATGATAGAAAAGGACAATTTCAGATTGTCATAGCTTCTGTATTGAAAATATTTGATTCATGAACTAGAGGAAGAGCTGTGATGTATAAACAACACAATCAGTTGTTTTTGTAGCTTATCTAAAAAGCTTGATCTGCTTTTGATACTTAAGAGCAGGGTATTGCAGAGCTTTCAAGAGGGATACCATGCTCTGAAGTTCTTTGTAACTTGAGCGGCCTATTTCGTTTATCTCTGAGGCTGTCCAGACTTTCAGCACCTCATACCTCTGCCAACATACTTAATTTTGGGGCAGGCATGCAGAATTTAAGGAAAATCAAGCAACTTCCTTCTTATTAGGGTGTTTCCTAAGAAGACTCACTGTGCAGCGGTGATCAGAGGTGTATATGCCCTACAAAGAAGCTTCAAGCCAGTGCACTGAAGAAGGTCAGTCATTGTGGTTGTGTTTTTTCCTCGTAGAAGTGGTTCCTCAGTTGTAAGTTGTGACCTTCATTTTGTCATTGAAGCTCTGCCATGGTACATACTTAGATATTCACACGCATATGTAACATGCATATATACACACATCGGTATAAAAACACCCCTCTAGTACTGACTTCAGCTGGTACTTAAACACGTGGTCAGTGCACAATTACTTAGCTGAAGGCCTTTAACTGTTCAGCGTGTGTTTTGGCCAAACACAAAGTCACTCTAGATGAATCAGGCCAAACAAGCAGCTGAACAGGCACTACCCCCAGATTTCTCTTGTTCTGTTTAAAGTAACGATATAGTTAAGATACAGCGAAGAACGGATGTGTTCTGCTTAGCAGATTGTGCATGTTTTTTAGCGTTGAAATGCTCCATGCTGCACGAGGCACAGATGATGTACACAAGAGTTCAATATGACGGTTCTGGTCCAAGAATTTTCTGCCCTTGTTAGTGCTGATTTAATTAAAGCTGTTCCAAAAATGCGAAGGGAAACCAGGCCCACAGAAAAATGGTGCTGGAGTATTCATCAAGAAAAGTTCTCCTGCAAAGCTTGTGGTCCCACCATCCCTCCTGGAGTGTAAAATCTTACCCTGTGATCACACCTGTGGGGAACAACAGTTGCCAATAGTTTTTGTCAAATGCCAGCGGGACTTTTTTTCCAACGAGTACACTTCGGACTTATGTAGGCAACTCCTGAAATATTTTAAGAATTGTTATTCTGGGTAGAGGTGCCAGCTGTGGCTTGTGTTTTTGGGTCTGATAAGATTATGCCTGCCTTTCAGAGGGCATGACTACAGGGGAAGAAATTGTCTTCAAGGTTTTGCAGATGTGTGATGAGGGGGAATGGAACCTGAGAAGCGATTTGGGGTGGGAGTGGGGGCACACCTCCTGCATTTTTTGAGTTCCTTTTTTGTGAAGCTTGGCTGATTAAGATACACGCTTGGATTAAACAGTAATCTCTTAGGAGTTTCACTCCTTCGTTTTGGTAAATGAATACGTCTGGGTGGGTCAGATGTGGTAGCGATTGGTTGGGAGTTTGGAAACTTCATTTTCTTTTGAAATGCCTCTGAGATGACGGATCACTGCTAAGGACTTGCACCATCTCACAGGATTCTGTGGGCATTTTGATGGACAAGCAGGGTTGTATGAAATGTCAGTGAAATATCTGTACCTTTGATCTGTTTGGTTCAAGTTCGAACTTGTGTTTATTCAAGGCCTTTTTTTCTGGTCTGGAGAGAAAATTGTTTCAGTGATAAGACATAGCTGGGATTCTGGGTTAGTTCTGCAATACACATGGGTTATTTTTCCTCTGGTGTAAACGTGATCCTTCCTTCATACACAGTGTAAAATGAACGAACTAGAGCAGGGCAGGCTTTATTTTCTGCTTGCGAGCTGGTCAAACGATTGCTCTCACTTGCATGCTCTTTGGGCTGTGGGCCCCTTTGGATGTTTAGGAAGACGGAGGAGAGATGTTATTTGTCATCTTTTACATTGTCAAATTATTCTAATTTTGGAATAAGGAACTGCTTTCTTAAGGGTGTTATTGACCTTGGAAAGCTGGCTGTAAAGTAAGTCCTTTATTAAATTGCTGTGTAATAAGTGGATTTAAACTTCCTGATTTATTGTTTAGCAGGAGAATTGTTTGTTGTTCAGCAGGAATTTAGGTTTGTTTCGCAGGAGAGTCAGAAATGAGTAATGCACATTGATGGTGACAGTTGGAATAAGTTAATTTATTGTCTGATAATGAAACAAGTCCTTGGTCAGGCCTTGGCCCCTTTACCAGCTATTATTAGTTACTCAATTTTTGGACAAATACTCAAGTTTTAGACAAAGCTTATTCAGAAAAAATAAATGTTTTGGTGGGAGTTAGCATTCCTCAGTCTTGCATTGCTACATCTGTGCAAGTACTGAGCATAACAGGTGGGTTCTTTTCCCTCCCACCTGTATCTTCCTTGCTCCTAAGCACATTTTCTGTTGAATTTTTTTTTCCTTTTTTAACATTTTGGAAATTCCCTTTGTAAGTACAAACAGTATACTGTATTGCCTGAGATTTATTACTACTGATATTGTTATGGCATGTTTGAATCTCATTCTGCCTAATTAAAATGTTCTGAAGGAAATCTGAGCTGCAAATAACATGAAAACAAATGTGAAAACTGATGGATTTACCTATATGTGCATGTCAGCTGGGGAGGCATAGCAAAACTTCATTGCTTTTAATCTAGCAAAATTTGAGGTGATAACTTCTTCTTGAAATCTTGTCCTATTTGTTTGTTTCTCTACATAACCTATATCCATAGATTCTTTCCTTAGCACTCCCTGTGCAGAGGGAGGACAAAGGCGATCTTTGAGCAGGCAGGCTGGCAGGATCGGCGTGAAACCCGCGGGGACGGGGTGCAGCACCTCCATTGCTGGGCGGCTGCTCCTGGTAAACAAGCTTGCAAAAGTCGTCCCACTGTCCCGAATTTCAGCTTGAGCAATAGGTTTGAAAGAGAATAGAAAGAATGGGTGACTGCGAGAAGTCGCCAGCCCCGGTTAAGGCAAGTCTCATCCCTCTGGCTGTGTCTGCAAGGCGCGGGCGCTGCCGCGCGCGCACTCGGGCTTGGGGTTGCTGCAGCTGGAGCTCCCCAGCAGCCATTTATGAATGAGGCACCAGAAGGGGGAGGAGGGGATTTCTGCTACAATAAGTCTCGTACTAGGTTTCATTCACCCCTTGCAATCTCAGGGTAACTGGTGCTGTATCTTAATAATGCTGTGTCCTGTGGTGTGGTTTTTTTTTTTTTGAAAACATAACACATTGCTCTCTTTCTTCTTGAATCCGCAGTGCAATTTACTCCCCTTCCACGCTTTTGCCTCCTGGCATCTCTTCCCCTGTCCGCCCTGACAGCCGCCCCATGCACTATAAAGGGCCAGGCTTCTGGTTTTGCTCATTTAAAACAAAACAACAAACCGCACAGCTACCCTGTGTCTCTCTGCTGCAGCTGTGAAGCATGAGCAGAGCTGTGCACCACATCGCCCAGCTCCCTTTCCATGGCCTTCGCCGCTGGCTGTGCAGGTGGATCCTGCGTCCCCAGCCCCTGGTGTGGCTCTGGTCACAGCCAGCACCCGCCTGGTCTGAGATGTGGGGAGGGCTGGATGAAGGGGGGCTGTGGCCGCTGCAGAGCTCCCCCTCCTTCTTCCTTCCAGCTACTTTAGGTAGCCTATTATTTTCGGCACTTCAGAGCCCTTTGTTGTAACCCAATTGAAGCCGGGTGACAATGGCACCCTTGCTTCCTATTCACAGCAAAATGAAGAGACAGGCCATTGTCCCGAGCATAATTGAGCCTCTATCAAAACAACAACACAAAGAGATGGCCAACTCAGTTAAAGCCGCTTGTTTGAGCTGTAACAGTGGAGGCTGTTTAGGACTAGAAACCTAATTACCAACAGTAAGCTTTTTAAAGCTGGTGCCGCATGCCTTTTTTTTTGACATGTAAGTTAAATGTTTTTGTTTGGAGATACTGGATGTGATTTACAAGTAGTGCTATTGCTGCTGACCAACTCACAACCCACCTACCTCCCAAATTTGATTTAAAAATAAATAAATAAAATTTAACCCCAATGTTGGTCCACAAGAGATCACAAGTTCTAGCATCAAGGATATCTCCTCAAGCCAGCTAAGCCAGCAATCTCTCAGAATTCTCAAGCAGCGTGTACCTGGTCTAGTATGTATTGCCTTGTTGCAATCTTCCTTTTGCCCAGTAAAGCTACAGTGTTCGTTATTGTTCTTCCTGTTTTTCTCTCAAAATATAATTCCTTGTTTTTCCACTTTTGCTACATAAAGCACAATTGTTTGTCTGGTGTATTTTTTCTGTAAGCCATCTCATAAGAACTGCCATAATGTGGGAACAGACCAAAAAAGCCCACATGGAAGTTTATTTGCCTAGCCTAGATGGCAATCTTCATAAGCCACATCTGCTGTGGTGCTCATTTGTTGGCTGTAGGAGAGTGAAAATGTTTGTGGCAGACAGTGGCAAGTTAGTGATGCTGATCAGCATCCTCCGAACAGCCCGGATGCTTTTCTGATCATCCTTAAGGTAAAGGGTTGTGCACACTGCTGTAAACCAAAACCCCTATATTGTTATTTCCAAGCAAGTTGGTATTTCGATAATCTGAGGAGATGCTAGGATTTCATCCACTTAACCTTGTGCTGAGTAAATGGTAATTTCCTAGGAGATATCGAAAAGTGTGCGTATTCTGGTGTGCCTAATACATGTAGGGCGGCCAGATTTTCCAGTAGGGAAAGTCTCAGTAACAGTAGGGATCTCAAAGCTGGCTTGTGACTTCAGAAAAACTCTTTTACAGGCTTATTTGGCCGGATATGGGAAACTGATGAAAAGGTTGGGACGTATGGTGAGGGAAACTAATTTCCTGTTTTTTATGTGATCCTTTGAGAAATGTATCTAATAGGAATGAATTGTCTGGGGCAAGGCAGGGGGAGCTGGTTCATCTCACTTTTTTCCTGCTAAAAATTATTTCAGAATTGTCATATTAAAATTGGTAGTTATTTTATAATGTGGAGATAAATCTGAACTGTTGGTTCAATGTGCTGAGTAGCTCCAAGTGCTGACGGCTGTTGTCCTGAAGCGAGGCAAAGGAGACAACGCGAGCGTTTGTTTGGGCAGGTAGGGTTGAGCAGAGCTCCCCTCCTCAGAGCAAAATCTGGCCAGACCACTTCTGATTTCTTAGAAAAGTAAGCAGTGATACACTTATAAAGATATAGAACAAAGTCATCTGTTTCCCTAAGATCCGAGTTCTTCTTAGTGTTGCAGTGAAGGGCCTCTTTGTGAGTCATATCCACTAATGTAGACACACGTCTCTGAAGAAAAGCCTTAAGGGATGAGTAAGCTGAGATGACTTGAGAGGCTTGTGGGCTATGAAAGGCTGGCTAATAGTGACTGGAATGAGACTTCAAGTTGCTACAAAAGATTTCTGCAGATTATGTTAGTTTTTTGATGATGAGCAATGTGCAAATAATGGAATATAGTGTAGAAATCAGTTTTCATATGAGGAATGAAGTACTTGGGGGCATAGTGTGGGCACAGGAGTTGATAAGCTTGCACCTTCAAGACCCAACAGACAAAGCTTTTGAGCGGTAGAACCAGACAAAGGCTTGGCTGTTCCTCCACCCCAGCCTGCATATAGTCATATTTACATCTTCTTTTTCTGAGAGTCAGCCAGATCAACACTTTGATTCCATAAGTGTTGCATAAGCGTAGGCTGAAGACGTGTTTAGTATGATCCCAGGGTGGCTCACAGGCATCTCCAAAATCCTGCTGTAGATGTTGCAGAGACTTTTGGAGGTCCAATTTTTACTTCAAATTTCTAAAAGTATTGAAGATATTGGAGTGTATGGGCTTCTCTTCTGGAAGGACATCCTCAGTCTCATTCTCTCAGTGCTTCACTTATGTTGGTTAGGATGCTCAACCAAGCACATGCTACTTAAACATTTTATGAGATTGCTGGCTTATCTGGCTTAGTTGAGGAGATATCCTTGATTCTGGAACTTGTTGATCTCTTGTGGACCTGGCTTGGAGAAGAAAAAATCAATTTGGGAGGTAGATGTTTTGTGAGTTGTCTGCAGCGATATCACTACTTGTAAATTCTTGCCTAGCTATTTTTAATATTTGGAAATGTGCAAAGCCTGTCAGTATGCCAGTTTTTTAAAACTGTTGAAGAAGTGTAGGAAAGAGCTCCTCTTGCACCACATAAGTGAGCTCTTCCTGTCAAGGTTAAATAAGCGGACTCTGAACCGTACCGATCAAAGGCAGGCACACTTAGCAAACGCGTAACTTTAGAGGTTTAGCTCCAGGCAGTGTTCAGCGGTTGCCCTGCAATTCTGAGCCCTCTGCTAATAAAATTCCTTTCTCCTTCTCTGAGATTTACCTAGTAGTACATTAGGGACTAGGATTTGGGAAGGGAAGTGGGGAGGGATGTGTTTGTGGCTTTGCAGTTCCAGACATGTTCTTTGGGGGTTTTGTAAGCTATTCGGTAAAACTGAGCTGAAACAAAGAAGGAAAATACCTCTTAGTTTCCTCATATTAATATATTATTAAACAAACCCATAACAATTGTCAGTTATTTTTGTTATGTGGAAAATATTTTATTTTGTGGTTATCTTTTCTTGAAATTAAATTCATTTGTTGCCCATGGTAGTCTACATGAATACTTAAGGGAGATGGGGGAAATCCCGGTTTTTCTAATCTTTCTTTATATCTCGTGTGAGCTAAGCCTCTATTCTGTGCCTGCTAGGTGATTTCCATCTGAGCAATGAGCCCGTGGGGGAAGCTGACGGACTATTCCCCTTCTTCAGAGCGAGAACACAGCGAGAGGGCCAAGGCTGGTTGTGTGCTGAGTTCTGTGTAGACACGTGGAACGGTGACCTTGTTGCACATTAAAATTGTGCGTAAGCTCCTGGCTTGCATACAGTTTTCAATATGCCCATTTAGGAAAAAGATATCCTAGTGCATCTTGACTGCATCTGGTGTTAAAATATCCCTGTGATCTCCATGTGATTTTTTTTTTTTTTACCCTGTAATATACACATTTACTGCAATGCTTCCAGACCAGCTTGTTGTTTTGACCATAAAGAACGTTTTATCTGCATCTCTGCTTGTCTGACCAATTTCTTGTATTGCAGATTTCTTTTTGTGTGACATACATTTGCCCTTGCTTATTTATGTCTGGGGCAGAAATTTTATATCTGTGGTTCAGCAGCAATGGGCCGATAAGTAAAGTGATACTGTATGACGTTATTGATTGTTCTGGGTTTTAGTTGTTTCTCAGCTACTGCAGGAATTTTTTAATTTGCCACCTACTTGAACACTTTTTTTGAGGGGAGGGGGAAAAATTAGGCACACCAAAGCAAAACATGGCTCTTCTGTGTTTTTGTGTGCTGGAATCTTTGCCTTGGAGGTTATTGCAAATGCACCTCTTCTCCTTAATGGGCTTTCTACACAGCTGTATGGTTTTTTTTGTTTTACCCAGCACTGCATGTCTGGGTGCAGCTGGTCAAACAAACATAACGAACATGAGAACTGGCTAGCATTGTACTCAGGAGTTCTCTGTAGATATGCATCTGTCTATGTAGATACATAGTCTATATATTTTGAAGAGCAGATCCTTTACAGCAGCTTGAATTATACCAGATAGCCTAGAGGGCTTTTTGAAATGACCTGGGAAAGGATAAATGCAATTATGGAGGGGCTGGCTTGGCTTGTCGTGGTAAGTGCTTACATGTGGTCATGACTGGTCATGAGGACAACATAGACCATGTTGCAGTTGCTGGTGTGGTCTGCTTGTCCTTTTTTTTGTTGTTTTGCTTTTTAGACTGCTGTAACTTGTCTGTGCCCTTGTGTTCTCCACAGGGGGGGAAGATGTGCTTAGACATGGGTCAGAATTGCAATTACTCACCATTGGGAGTGACCTGCTTTGGGTAAAACTGGCCCCATCCATGATAGCGTTGCAGTTTGTCCTTCTCAAATCATTGTAACTGTGTACTGGGGATTTGACATCTCATGGCCAGGGACGAGTCTTTTATCATAATTTGAGCACTCTGACTTCACTGAAAGACTAAACTAGATGAAGTAGGCTCATGGGAAAGGCAGTGTGCAACGCTTTGGCAACCTTGGATTGTACTGTTTACATAGTTTTCCAGTACTGTTTAGGTATTTGCTCCTGTAACGTGGTCTTGAAGGAGTCCTGTTTAGAAATAAATGAATTTTGCTTTCATCAAAAGTTTATGATAGTTTTGTCTCCCTTGTATCTCTCCTTCCTCCACAGTCCAAACACAGAGCTAACGACTAACAGCTTTGCCGGGGTGTATGTTTGTTGGTAGCCTTGTCATTTGGATGCAAAGTATCTTTGTATTTCAGATACAGATGCAGGCTGAGCTGTTCCGTTGTTCTCCTGCAGTCCTGTGAAACTGCTGCCTGGATCAAGACATGCGTTGGGTTTTGCCTTTGCCTACTCTCATTTTCCAGGGTACTTACTAGTGTTCCTGCAGCTCTGGAACCAACAACTGTGGAAGCACAGAAATAAGGGATCGTGGGTGCCTAGTGTGCCTGTCAAACCTCTGCCTTTGAGTAGGCCGAGACAAATGGCTCGGCCAGAAATACCTGTGTCGGTCAGTAGTGCTTCTGACAGAGCAATGAGGCTGGTAATGTGACGGGGTATGCAGGGTCACCAGGCTGTACCTTAACAGCAATGTGTTGCCTGGGAAAGCCTTCCCTGTGGCTTGTAATCTGGGAGATGTAAGCAAAGCGAAAGGTGACGGCTGTGGGGATAGCTGAGAAGGATGTTGAACAGCAACATTTTCCTTGCTTTGCAGGATTGGGAGACCATCCGCTCAACTCTGAAAAGTGTTGGTTTTTTGTTTGTTTGTTTTAAGACAAAAAGCTTTTAAACATTGAAGGTTTGCAAGCACTATGTTACTATCTCAGGCGTCTCGTGCTGAAGACATCGCTTTTGCTTGCATGGATCCTGTGTGGGATGAGGAACCCAGATGGTGGCAAGTTGATGCTGAGGCAGAGCTGCTCCGTGTGTCCTTGCAGGGCCCTATCTGTCAGGGAAGCCTCTTTCAGGGGGGTGACCAGCTGAGACGGCCAAGCTGTTCCTCACCCTCCCTCCAAGTGGCTGAATGTTTTGGGACATGAAATGAAGTGCCCTGATAGATTCTGGAAACTTTGACTGAAATGAATGAAAAGGTTTAATAGGCATTGGCCTTGTGTGCATCGTCTAGCAGCTGAGGGAGGGGAATGGGAGTGAAGCTCAGAATCGGAACACCCGGCCTGTGAAGTCTTAAGACAGGTACTTAATGCAGTACACAGCATTTCCTTCATGCTGGTTATTTATCTCCATCTCTGTCATGTAAAGTAGTACCTCTTCCAGGAGAGCTTGGGATGTTGTCTCTATAATAAATACTCAAGGTCCGGATGACAGGATCTGGATAACTTGCTTCTTGGTGCTAAACTAGAGGCCAGTAGATACAAAACTAAATATTATGTGATGAGCCCTTGATGATGCTACTGTTCATAAATTGGGAACCAAGCAACACGCACGTGGAAGTTGTCTCTGGCTTTCTCCTAATGTACTAGAGTACTGAATGTACTGTATCAAGTTATTACATGCTGTTTTCCTTCCATTGCCATCTGTTATCTCTCTTCTGGTCCTTATCTTTAACTCTGCAAATCCTCTTAGAATTTTCTTGAAAATACCGAAGGGAAGAAGCTGGCTCTTAGGTAATGCTTTTATTCATGTAGCACTTGTTTTTGTTTGCACCACCCTCTTTATTTTATCCTAGTATCTTTCTGTGTATTTTGGGTGCAAGAATGGTGTGATCTAACATACTGGCTCCATTAATATTACGTACTTAAGAACAAAATACTGGAAATCATAAGTTCCATAAGCTTGTTTCTTCCTCAAAATCAAAAATAGATAGTATTGGATGTGCCAGCCTTTTCCATTTGATTAATGTCTAATATATATGCAGTCTATTTTCATGCTCAGAGAAGCTTTTCTTTCCCAATCTCAAATTTTAGAAACGCTGAGAGTGAAGCACCTGCTATTCGTAATACTTGAGAACACGCACGTAGTGGTCGCCACATGATTCTGTTTAGTGTGCCTGTAGTTGAGATAATACCACGTGTTTATTGTTAGTGTAGGATTTAATTTGAGCTCAGGTGGTCAGTGTTGTTTCCTAGGATTCTCTCCATCTATTGTACTACTGCTCAATTCATGTTGTATTTTTGCAATAAAGTTTTGTGATCCAGTGAATAGGGAGGAATAAGAGGAATATAGACAGTAAGATGCTAACAAAGTTCCTGGCATTTGGGGTGAGAGCAGGCAGAGTTCATGTTAAGAGCATTCAGTTCATTCCATTATGTGCTTTGATTTCTTTTTAGGATAAGAAACTAGCATCATGAGATACTGCAAGTTTTTACAGCTGCAGAGCTTGAGTGCTCAGAAGTTTCAAAACAGGGTGTCGGAAGGATGGTCGTGTTTGTGAGGATGGGAAAGGGTATTCCCCTCTTCTTTTGGTAATTTGAAATCCTTTGTACTTGCAGCTCTGAAAACGAAGGCAGTCAAATGATAGCTGAATATGATACTGTTTGTTCGGTTTATATAAATTTTGCTTTGAGTTGAGTTCTGGCAGCTTTGCTGAGTGGGAAGTTGATATGTTTGGCCTCTGTAATGGTTGTGTGGGCTGTCATTAGGAGGTGTTTTGCAGAAGTTGCTGCATCTTACCTTCTCACTTCGTTATAAAGCTTAAACATGCGATCTGCCCTCTACCAGCTGGCACTGTATTTGTGGGTCTGAAATTGTTTTAAAAACCTTGAGTTGCCAGGCTGGCTCAGCATGTAGCATGTGTTGCAGGTTGGTTAGGAGCTGCCATGCTGTCTTTCTGGTTTTGTACCCCAAGTATTTTTATTAGCAGGCTACCTGCCTCTGAAGAAGAACACCTCGCTATCTAATTATGAAATGCTACCTTGCATTGCAAAACAGTGTTTCCACGTTTGGGTAAGCCAAAACACAATGATCCTCAACTTTTTTAGGCTAAATATTTTATCTTGCTATTGGAGATCTCTGACAAAGCTGGACTAGTGTTAGTAAAGAAAAATGTGGTGAGCTAGAAGAACATCAAAAAAGATAAAGCTACCAGATCAAACAATGCTGCCTAAGGGGCTGTGCTTGATTGAGAAAGGTGAGAAACTGACATGGCAAGTCAGTTGCTTGTCCTCCAAGATCATGACAATAAAGCATGTTAAAAAATTACCGATGAAGTGGTTGAACTAAAAATGAAGGTACAAAGGAAAATGACCTCTTTTTCTGGCAATAGGTTTGTGCATGGGAGCTAAGGGCAAACTTCATGGCAACCACGCTGCTGGTCATGCAGATACGTAGGAGGTGCTGGTCAGCATTGTCAAACAGCTGCACCACGTGTATGGAACGCAGATGTTCTCCAGAAAAACAGTGGAGACATCCCTCTAAATTACCTGTATGTGCAGAGGAATTTTAATTTCCATAGCCATTAAATTCTCTTTAGGCAAACATTTGTTGTGGAGACCTACAAAACATCAAGGCACAAATGAATAGAAAAGCAGCTGGCAGATAAGCATTGCAAATGTTCAGATACTTATCTGGATCTTTTTGGTTTAGACATTGGGTTTGGGAATCTTGAGAGAGCCTGTTCTCATGATAAGATGACTAGTGTGCTCCCCACTAGTCAAGAACAGCCCGCATTTAGCCTTTCGTGTGAAGAATTGAAGCCCTGTCCTGAACAGAGGTGGTGTAAGATGTGCCTCGCATCTAAAGTTACAGTTAGGGTCTCTGGCTAAAAGTTTTTAGGGCTTATGAAATTTGGTATTTGAAACTACATGTTTTGTTTAATAAATGTTTCTTACTGTGCTCATGATTTTCATGAATGCATTTTAAAGTGCAAGACATGCAAAAAAGCTGTAGGATTAGTTATTAATGCAGAGATCTGCTTAGTTATTAGAGTTAATTTTTGGAAGTTTTCTTCATCAACTATTTAAGGTGCAGTCAGTTGTACTCGAGCACTTTCATAAAATGTATCAGGAATATATCAAAATATTTTTCTCCATGCACACCTATATCTCTTTATTCAATTCGTAGTTGGGGCCCCTGAGGTATAAAGCATTTATACTCTGCACATTTTTTCCAGTGTTAAGGTAATGCTAGCACTGAAACCTTTAACTTCTAGTGACATTTTGAGATCATGTGCTTGGTAAATGAAGACATAACATCGCTTGTGAAATAACCTTGTTCAATTTGTGGTTATTCCTTTTTTTTTTTTTTAAAGACTCCGATAGATGCTGAAATTACATGTTGAGATCAGGCTTAATAGTTTTCTTTTTTTTTTTTCTTAGTCATCTGTTGCACTGGTACTATATGGAAGTAGTAGTGCATAGGTTTTATGAATAATAAGCAACCATTGACAACGGTTAATTCTAACTCGTAGTTTTTGCCTTTTACTCTGCTGGTAACTTGCATTTCTGTGAATGTGAGAGTTTGTATTCTCCCGTTTTGTGTCAGAAGCGAGTTTTATTATACGCTTCTTGGTTTCTCACATACAATGTCATTTTTTGACTATAATGAAAAGTCTCTAATAAAGATCATTCTTCCTGCTAAATGTGGTGTTAATTAGAAAAGCAAGTACTTCTCCCCAGCTCACCAGGAGTTTTATGCCTGAATCTGTAGAAGTACTGATGGAAGTTGAGGAGGCTGTTGCAATGAGGGCTGCTGGCGGTGCAGAGCGCTCCTGCCCACGCACCTTCAGGAGGTGCGACTTGCCCTGCGCAAGTTGTCCCCGCGCCGCCTGCCTGGGACCCTTGCAGGAGGCGTGAGTGGGTTCAGCAGGGAAGATGGCCTGTAGTGATATTTAACTACGCTCCTTGTTTTTGTCTGTGATGTCCAAATAACCTCCAGAACTTGGGCAATGCAAATAGCTTAGACAATGCACGTGTGGAAGGTGCTCTTTGTTCTCGTGCTTCCGTGCAACAGCACTGTTACGTACTTTCTGATGAGTTAATGCATTGTAATCCAGGCCATTACATACTGTCAAGTCACTTTTAGTTACGATATTTAAAAGGCAGGCAACCTTGCTAAATGTACAAGGTTTTTACATTTTAACAATTGGCTCTTTATTAAGCATGAAGGCATGGGCAGGGGAAGCTTTCTTGCATCTCCAGGTTGCTTTTCTGCCACTTGGCTCCACGGATCCACACAAGGCCCTGATCTCCTGAGCCCTCAGTGAACCAGGCAGTGGCTGTGTTGGTGATCGTGCGATCGCTGTTTTCCCAAAACCAATGTGTTCTTCTGGGGCTGAGTGATTTACAGAGCCCAGGCTGGAACTTGTTACTGCAGAAGCTGTTTGAAGTAGTTCATGGAATGAACTTCTAAAGCAGTTTGACGAAATCGATTATCTGCAGAGTCCATTTAGAAACCCTGTTTTTATCTAACTTTTTCACACTGGGTAATGTATACATGATGTTTTTATATCTGTCAAATATATCTGTATATGCACCAACTTCAGCCAGAACCTCTGTTTCTTTCTGAAACAAAGAAAATGCATAGAATTATTGTAACCCCAAACTAAGCTCTTACATATATGTATTGTGGAAACATGTTAGTACTCAGTTGATGGGTGGTGTTTTAAATCTCTGCAAATTATCAGTAATGAGTCTGAAGTTAAAAATAGACATTTATGTGTAGAGAGCCAAGGGGGAAATATTTCTGACCAAAAAAAAAAAATGGTGCTTTCATGGAGAACTTCATTAATTCTTTTTAGTGCTGTAGTGAGGTTTGGTTGGTTCTCTGTTAGTTCACTTAGTACGGGCACCCAGCCTTCACCCCAGGGAGCGGATGGGCAGCGCAGCTGGGGGCTCTGCAGTGCTGTGAGCGGTGCCGGGGGGGCCTGAACTCCCCTGCTGGGGCTGGCGCGAGTGGAGCCATGCGGCTCTGGCCTGGGGCGGGGAGGGCTGCTGCGGGGTGCTCTGTGGCCATGGAAGGGAAGTTTTCCTTTTGTGGCAAAGGAGAAGGTTTTTCAAATGCTCTATAATGTCTCAAAGCATGTTTTTACAAGTATGGCCAGGTAAGGTCAGTGATGAGTGGTTTTGCTCCGTTAGCTTTTCCATATTTTCTGGATGCCTCTTTCTTTATACCTTAGTCTAGTTCAAAAAACAAACATCAAAAAAAACCAGGCATTGTCTCCATCTGTAGATGTGTCTTGGAAAGCTTTTTGACCTTGTATTTCTTTTTTGCATTCTATTCTATTCTGTTTTTCCCCCTGATTTTTGAAGCAAGCATTTTGCATAAGTTTGTCATAAACTTGGGGTTAATTGCTGTGGCTAGCACCTGTCTGTTTTCTTTGTGCCTAGTGTGGTGGGTGTTTGAAGTGTAGTTCAGATCGGTTTACCTGCACCGATGCATTTATTGCAGTGTTTTTGATGCACTTCAGAAACAAACAAACAAACAAAAAAACAATGCCCAAACTAAATAACCTGGCTAATTGCAATTTATTGCGTAACTATCTGTGCCGTTGCAAGTGGCCACGCTTATCTGTTGCTTTCTTCAGTCTTCTGTTGTAAAGAATTATTTGAGACCTAAGTATTAGGTCTCAAGTAGCTAATTCGTGCTATTATATTCATTTTGCACAGAATAATATACTGTACTGTAAGTAAATAGTATACTGTGCTAAACCTTTGGCTCTGGGGAGATGGTGCCAGCACAGGCTGCTGGTACCAAGCAGTACTACTGCAGGCAGGGTGGGGAGCTCGCCTTACTCTGCTTCACTCTTTTCCCAGTGCGAGTACTTCCTGATGCAGCTGACATTATATATAATTTCTGTGTGTTCTGATCTACAAGGTGAGGTAACCAGCTGGGTAATCTGTCTGGAAGAAATGTTTTGCCCAGAGCCCCAAGATGGCTAGATCTGTAGTTGGGCTTGAAGTCAGCCACTCACTGCGTACCGGCGGAGCTGTCTGCAACATGAAAGGCAGGCAGGAATGCCTTTCATGGCCGTTTGGTTACTGGGGAACACGATTATTCCTTTGATGTTGGTGGGGCGGGTTGTTTTCTAATTCCTGACATGAAGGAGGAAGGTGAATCAGTAAGTGAATTACAGCTCTCGGGTTTCTCAACCCAAACGGGCGATTATTTCAAAACACCAAATAGGCAGAGAAGATCTTCTCATTGTTGTTTTCTCTTAATATCCGCAGCACAACCCTTCCTGGCCTACAGTGGCTGCCCTTCCACAGCTCTCACCACAAAAGGCCACGGCCGGTGGCTGGGCCGAGAGGCTGCTGCAGGCCCCTCGGGCACCGTCCCACAGCTCCTGCTTGCCTCTGGCCAGGCCCCTCCCGGGGCACCGGGATGCGTTGCTCTGTGTGAGGTCTGCGGCGGAGCCGGAGGGGCTTTATAACAAGCTTTTGTTTGTTTGTTTTTGTTGTTGTGTAGCAGGAGCCTCCGATGGCCACCGCTTCAAAGTGGAGGCGGCGAGGGAGGCCGAGGCAGCAGGCAGGGAGCGATGCCCGCCGGGCCCAGCGAGGGGCCCCAGGCCCTGAAAGCCGGCCTTTGTGTCCCCCTCCCCCGGGCCTGCCTGGGGCGAAACGTTACACAATCTCACTATTGTTTGCTTGGAAAAGGCTACGGCATCCTATTGCAATTATTTATGAAAGAAAATATTTGATGTTTTTGTGGAAGGTGGGTGTGGAAACTGAATTTACCTCTCTTCTTGTTTTGGAAGTAATATTTCTTCCTTTTGTTCTTCCTATCCGGTAGTTCCACAGTTTTTCTAAGCAGCAGAGAGTGCACATGCCTTTTAATCTGTGCTGCAGTGAAAGTCTGGCTATTAAAACAAACACGCACACCAGTTCTGCAGAACTTCGTTTGGTGTTGTAAATAAAGACACCCATGAGTTTCTTCTAGGGATTTGGTTCAGGTCCTTTGTGCTTTTATCTAGTATGTTTTGCAGTGGTAGCATTTGGAAATGTTAGATCTTACTCAATTTTCCCTGCCAGTGTAGGCGTAGCAAGAGAAGGAAGGAGCTAGGGAGGATCCAGGAGGAGACGATCCTCATGGAGAGGCTCAAAATAAATGCTGTGACTTGAACCAGTTTTTCTCAGCCTGAAGCCCAGGCTGTGCAGGTGACCTAGAAGGTGTTGGGACTGCAGATTAAAAGTAACACTAATAATGAAAAGTCTCTAAGCCCTTGAAAAAGATAACGAAACTGGACAATACTGAATGTGGTGAGTAAATACATGTAATAACTTTCACTTTGTGGCAGTACTGTGTAAAATAATCTCAGAACCCTTTCCTGAAAGGCCACATGGTCCTTCTAGGTTTGTTTGCATTGAACTTAAGAAACGCTGCTATGGATGACTGATGGGCTGCTGTTACATGGTTTCCAAAACAAACCTGCCAGAGACCAGTGCTCTTCAGTATTATTTCATTACTTGAATTGTGGGAGCTCGTTTAGTGTGTACTTCGGGGAGATACTTCAGATAATTCATTTCACTTGGTGGATCTGGGAACTTCCGTACTTGTTGAGTTTCTCCAGTGATTCCTTGTCTTGCATGTCCTTACCTCTAGCATGTGGTGGTGGATTTCTCCTGCAGCAGTTACTCTTCTGGTCCTCCTCTTTGAATTGTTTTTAGGTTGATACTTCTGGATGGTCAGTTGGGGGAATGTTCTGAAGGCATATCATGAACTGTGGTGGTTAGTAGGAACAGTTTGGAAACTTCTTCAGTCTCACAGGTTCAATGAGAGTGAAGGCAAACCTCATCTGGGCACCCAACTTTGTAATTCACTGTAAGTTTGTCAGATCGGGGATAAATCTTTTCTCTTTGCCAAAGGAGCTTAGAGAAGTGCTATCTCACTGGAAATGGTGTGATGATGCCCCCAAGACCATTCCTGCTGCAATGTGTGCTCAGCTGCCGTGTTGGATGTTGCTGGGGTTGTTCTTGGTGAGACTTTATGGGAGAAGAATGTGTGCTCTCATGGCTGATGAAAACACATTGTTTTGCACAAAAGGATTTTTAGAGCATTCTGGGAAGTAAATGATAAATGAAGAGTTTGTTATGTTTCAGGTCCTGCTTAACGACTGCAGCCTGTTTTGCTGAAGTCAGGAAAAGCTTGCCGAGCCAGAAGGCTCACTATGGTGCTCTAAACATGACCTATTCCCTTGTGATAATAGCAGAGAGCATATCTGTCTTACAGCAGCTGTCTCATGTCTGCTACAGAACATCAGACAGACTAAACTGTACCTGTGTCGCCCTTAATGCGTGTGGGGTTTACCCCGTTAACCCCAATTGACATATGTTGATGAGAACAGATTCTGCTTTTTCTCACGTGGCAGCAAGGCAGCTTTGATTGCTAAGATCATGGTTAGTGGAAAATACCCACTATGAAATACTGTATTCCAAACCACACAAGGTAAACAAAACAAAATCTCACTTCTGTATTTGTTTAATTTCACCAGGGTTTTTTTCCCTTCCTTATTATTTTCTAGAAGTTGAAGCTAGAGCAGTTCTACAGCATTTATATTTCATTTGCACATAAAAAGTTTGTTTCCTTGTGTCTAAGGAGAGCATGGTCTGAATTACTGTCTTGTGAAGTAGGAAGCAATATATATTAAAAACTGAAACTGTTAAGGCACAGTTTTAAATGTAGTTCTGTGGTTTTGAGGATACTTTTAAAAAATAAAACTAAACATTTGATGCAGTGTCTTGAAATATGCTTTTTTTAATCTAGTAGTAGTAGTGGTATCATGATGTGTAAAAGGATGATTAGACTGGCGATGCTGTGTGTGAATTTAGGTGGAGCTAAAGATACTTTGGCTTGAGTTTATATACTACCTTTTATGCAGAAAAAGCTTCTCTGAAAGCTTTTCTTCATATCGTGTTCGGATAACAGTGCAGCCTGTCTGAAAGTTATGTACTCGCATAGCATGATGCTGGCTGGTGTTTATACATGGCAGTGATTCAGAGATTCAGGATTTGTGGAATGACCGTCCGTTCGAGGTCTGCATTTTGCATAAGACATGGTGTATGGGAGATATGCTTACAATGCCTGGTGCTGGAAGTGTGTGGAAAATACGTTATGTAAATACAGGAACTAGTTTCCCGAGCAGCATTGTATTTGCTTAATTGATTTAGTTCATAAAAATATTTTTAAATTGCAGGCACTGTGGAAGCATTCTGATACATTAATAGGTGAAGTAGTGTGTGAGACAAGTTATTCTCCATGCCGTGTTTGTAATGTTAGTTCGTGCTGAGCTTGAGTTTATATTTCTGTACTTACTTGAAACTGATATTCTGCCTGACCGGTCTGTGTTTCTGTGCACACGAATAATTTATACATGTGTGTTTGTATATGTGCACTTATGCACCTCGTAGTGCGTCCATGTGCGCTAAATAGAAAACATGCAGTTCAGGAGGCGTACAGAGGCAGAGCAGCCCATTTCTCTGTTTGTTTTTCCAAAGCCTTGTTGTAGACCAGATATATTTTCCTACAGTTGTGTGTGCTATAAGATAATATTTTTCAAGATGGGGGAAAATATCAAATTACTTTCGTTCTGTGCTTTTATAAAATCGCTTGAGAAATTAACATTCCTTTGTATCAGGTTTCAGACATCCGAGTTCAGAAGGGGCGAGCGTGTACGGAAGGCAGGATGTTGAGCTACAACAAAGGCAGCCTCTCCGGCACTGAGGGGTCCACAGGAGATGGTGCTTTGTGAGCTCTGTTATGGATGTGGACAAAAGCATGGATGCTCAGCTGCTCTGAGCGATTTTTTTGAAGGAATTTGTCCTGCTGGTGCACTCTTTTTGTATGTGTTGTGTGTACAGGTATAATTGTGTGTGTGTGAATGGGTGGTGTTAACTGAGTCTGTTGTTATATTGCATATGGTTTCCATTTTCCAGTCTTCAGGTCTTTCTGCAGCAAACCTTTTGGAGTTTTGCTTTAACTCTTGCTGCGTTGCTCTAAGGCTGACTCCTGCTTAGCCTCCTAGCACTATCATCTTTCCTCATCTCAAAAAACCAGTCTCAACAGAGAAACAACGGGCCTTTCCACTTCCCTCGTCCCCTTGCATCCGGAAAGCCCCGAGGTTAGAAGGCGGCCCCGATCCCTGCGATGTGATGTGCTGCTCGGGGCGTGCTGCCGTGCCCTTCTCAGCCCTCCTGGCGGGTCTGTGTGAGGTCTGGAGGTCCCTGAAAGGGGGAAGCTGAAATGCAAACACCAAGCTGAATAATAAAATGATGTCACTGCTGGCCAATCAGGAGGGGTGATGTCACACGCCTGGCAGCCCCTGTGCCCGCAGAACAAGAGGAGCAGCCCCTTCTCGCCAGTTGTCCCTTTCTCACCGCCAGGAACTGCTAGGGATCAAGCCTTTTGAAGTTTATTATTTGAGAGTTAAATGCACATGAAACACAATTCATCACTCCTGCAGTTCATGGGATTCAGAAGTTTCCCAAGGCTGTAGAACTAACTGTGTGGGAGCTTTTGCAGCTCTTTAATGGAACACATGAAGAGCAGGCAAACTGATTTGCTTACTGTTTTTACAGCACTTGCTGTTCTGCCTTGTGTGCTGAGTAGGATCTGTGTTGGTACGTGATTTTTACTTCTGATATGTATGACAGACTATTCTTATTTTCTTAGTTTTATGCTATACATGTGAGCCTTATTTTCCATTGTGTCCATGGTTAGCAAATCCCATAGATAAGCTCTGCATTTGCACACATTTCTTCTGTTTCCTGTTACCAGTTAGCAGAGGCTGAGTTGAACATCTTGGTGGCTCGAGCTGTTGGAGGCTGTAAGAGCTGTTTATTATTTTTGAGTGAAATTTAGTAGCTTTTCCAACCAGAGAGCTGAGACACCCTTTCTGACACTGAAAACAGTGACTGTATGTACAGTTGGAGGTAGATTAGAAAGAAGAGTATGAAATATTATATTGTGTGAGGACATCATTGGCGCCAGTCAGGAAAGAAGGATGTCAGCAGACAGATCTAGAACAAAAACTTAGTCTTTGAGGATAGACAGGGTCCTGCTGGTGTATCCTTTTACTATTATTTCTAGTACATTTTTTCCTTTTTTTTTTTCCCCTCCTCCTTTCCTAGACATAAAAGAAGATATTTCCTTATTCTTTCCCTGACCAGGGCAGGTAGTTCTGTTCCACTTATGGTGAAGCTAGGGAAGGCAAGTTTGTGGTGATGTTCAGAAAAAGTAGTCATCTAGAACCAGTGACTCCTCCAGACTGTAGTCTAGTTTCATGCTTTCGGATTAAAAGTTTTCTGTGAAAACAGAAATGGTGAGGAGGAGGGATGGAGGAAGGTTTTGTCTGTGTTTCGGACAAGGAGAAGTAATGCCAGATGACAGTGACGATTTTAGGTCTTCAGCAGTAGGTAACTTGCTCCAGTCCAGCTATTGGAATTCCTTTTGCACTTTAGTCTATGTTGGATTTCATGTGGCACGTACAAGAGATGTTTGATCAGCTTTAAAGATAGCCATGTGTTCCACGTTGGGATTCCTAAAATGATCGTTAGGATGAGAGTTAAGCATGAGGCTCAGGAAGCAGATAGTACAAAGGTTTCCTTAAGATTGTGCATTGATCGCTTCTGTGAGGGGTGAAAAGGTAGAAAGAGGCGTTGTCTTTGTAAGTGGAGAAATCGCAAAATGAAAGGCTGTGAATGTTGCTTCTTCCTGACCTCTGGCAACTGCATAGTAAATTAGATTTGCTACAAACAGGAAGCTAACCAGTGAAGCAGCCTGCATATTCTCTGGTGGTTGTGGAAGCCATTCATATCATGACCCAAATTAAAGGTTTTTTGTTTTTGTAGCGCAATATAAAAGTGATTTACTGTTTTGTAATTGTTTTCTTGGAGGAACTAAAAAACATATTTGTGTGAGCCTCAGTGAAAGATACGGCTACTGTAATTTATTCCTGAAGGAGTCAGAATGTTTTTTAAATGTATGCAACAGTTTGATAGCTGTATTATTAAGAAACCACACTGCAGCTATAAATTAAATGGCATCTTGAAATTTGTTTTTTCTTCACTGCTAGGTGTACGGAGAACTCTTGCATCATTAGGCCAAAGAGAGAGAAGATTTAGGTTTTCAGTCATTTTTTTGTACCCTTTTCTTGTAAAGAATCTCACTGTATTGAGAAGTATTTACATCAGAATACAATGCATTGGGAAAACAAGTAAAACAATGGTACCCACTTAAATACGTGTTGGTGGCTTAGCAGCATTGATGCTGAGGGTAGAAAGAAGTGTGCTACGTCTTACAAACTGACAACATTTTTCAAAACAGCTTAAAGCACCTAAAGAGACCATAAAGCATTCCAGACAACAGCTGGCAGATGGCTGTTGGTGTGTGCATTTGTATGCAACTGTGTGCACGTGTACAGCCACAGAGCGTGGATTTCCCATCCGTATGAAAGTGAAATGAGCCAAAGGCGTGTGAAGTGTTTCCTGTGAGCTCGGTTGGGGAAGATGTTCTGAGAGGTTCCATGACCATTGTGGTGTTTGCTGTGTTCCCTCTGCTCTTGGCAAGCTTTGGTGGGTGCTTTAGAGCTTCTGTAATGAAGATGAAGCCCAAAACAGATTCGAGTCCCATTTGAACAGAGAACCTGCAGCTTTCTATACTGGACAGCTACTCTTTATAGAGTGATGTTGAAAAATAGAAACTAATTTTTTTTTAATCTTAATTTATAGGGCATCTCTCATATGTGGTTTCCTAGAGGAACACTTGTAGGTTGAAAGCAAAAACGGTACAGCTTAAGTGTTTCCATTTTTAGCTTATCTAATTCTGGGAAAGTCTTATATAGCTGTGTTGAAAACTGAAGGCTAGACATAATCTTTTTTCTATGCGCAATTGCTACTCCAAGTTATTTCTGATGAGTTAAAATGGCAAATTCTACATTGTGACACAAGTTGGAGGTCTTTGTGGGGCTGGGTTTACCGACACAAGAACTGTGTGTAAAGCTATTTGAAAAAGTGTGAGATTAAATTCACCAGCCAGTGTGGCTCAAGTGTAGGGGGTTAGAGCGTGTGTGCCTTAGCTACTTTATTGTGTTCTGCAGTTGTAGACGCTCAGTCAACAGTTGTTCTGATTGTTTGCGGTAACTGAAATAATAATATTGCATAGGGAATGGCCTATCTGTACAGTAAAACTGTTGAAATGCTGATGCACTGAGCTTGTACAAAAGTATTGAGACCCTTTAATACAGTTTTATGTTCCTACGTTGGATTTGCAAGTAGTAGGAATTAGCATGAGAAGTGCTTTAAGTCCATGTTCAGATGCTAGATCTAGTTCATCAGGAACTTTGGAACCCCTGCTGATGTGTTTGACTTGTGCTGACTTGCTTGATGGCCTGGCATTCTTTTAACAGTTAAATGCAGTGACTTGCAAAGATTTCTCACCATAGCACCAAAGGTTTGAGGATGCAGTGATTGTGGTTACTCAACTGATAGGAGGAGATGACTGTTTTTGCTGATGGCTTGGACGTCCTTGCCACTTCAGCTTGTACGCTGTATATGAGTGTTCCCTTCCCTGCTTTGGTGCCATGGACTGCTCGCGTTTAAGTGGCCAGATGTAGGAGCTGGGGATCTAACTGTAGGCAGTTGGTTAGAAAACACTGGCTGAAGTTGGTGCAGGAGGTTGAATCACACAGCCTCTCTTCTCATCAGCCTTCTAGCATGTTGCATGAGCTTTAATTTTATGTGCCAGTAATGTGACCAAAGCTGTATTCTGAGGTTGGACTTCACTCTTGAGTAAGCTGATATTAAGTTAAAATTGATAGACAGAGTTACCAAAATGGCTTGGATGTTTGTGCTTTTTGCTCTCTCCTTCCTCTTTGCCACTTCTGTTAGTGGCAGCTGAAGGGACACAGCTCTGTGGACGTTTCCCCAAGTGGCACAGCTGAGCCTTCCCCAAGCTCTCGGTGTGCTGGCCGAGTGCTGCAAGATGGCTCGACTGCTGTCCCCACTGCGCTTTGCCTTACCCTGGGGTCAAGTGCTCTCGGGTTAAGTTCCAATTGCTTCAGATCACTTTGAAAGAGCAGAGAGCAGGACAGGATGTGCTGGTTATATGGTCCAGGGCTCAGGTCTGAAGGTGATGCCAGTTTGCAAGTCCCTGAGCATGCTTCGTGGTGTTGGTGCTGCCTGATGCTGCGCTGGGATTTTTTTAATCTTTATTTAAAAAATTTATTTATCTATGTATTTTGGCTTTTTGTGAGATGCTGGTGGTTGGTTCCCTCTCTCCCTCTCTCTACCAGCTACCTCCCCGCCATGCTTTTTCCCCCTTTTAGTTCTTCAGGTGCTGTGCAAATAGATAATTAAAGTGTATCTTTCAAAAGCAGATGACAAGCAGTTTGTTTTGGAAGTGTGTACTTTTTTCTAGCCTATATCTCATTCTGGTGTTGCACTTGGAGGTGCTTGCCTGTAGAGGGTTGACGACTGCTTTAATTTGGTTCATATTTTTGAAGTCCATGTAGCGCTCAAGTTCTGTTAAGTAGAATCTAAAGAACACTTGAGTCTCTTGTCCCAAGAGAGCATTGATGTGGTGACTCCTGGCTGTTTTGGAACATTTTGGCTTTTAGATCTTTTAGTGTATACTGGTTACAATTCTAAAAGAGGGTGGCTGCATTGCCGTTGGCTTACTGGGTATTTCTTCGTGGATACGATCACTCCAGAGAGAAAAACCATTTTAAATAGATGAGAAATGACATCAGGCCACTTAAAATAGTATGGCTCAGGGAGGCTCAGTGTTGTTGCTCCATTTTCACTGGTGTTTTTTTGTTTGTTTGGTTTTTGTTTGTTTTGGTTTTGATGGAAAAATTAGTATTTTGTTTTCAAGGTAGTCTTTTGATAACTTTACAATCTTGAGACTTTTAGCCCTGTCATCTCTGATTCTACCTTTAGGAGAAAAGTCACAGCAGAATTCCTTCCTCTGCATCCAAATTAATCTTCTACGTATTGAGACTAATAAAATATTTTACAAAACAATTATACTAGAATCCAACAATAATGGAAACAGCTTTTTAATCATCTGAAAAAGAAAGGGACAGATGGGTTTCCTACTGCATTTATAGATGCACCTTCATCAGGAGCATTATCTGCCCTGCATGATGGGTTCTCAGTCTGGGCTGTGATTTCTGGTGGTGTTTTTCTGGCATTAGAGGCGGAATGTGGAGTGAAATCTGCTTTTATAAACTCAGAACATGAGTGTAAACTGTTGTGGCCACTTTTGGACTAGTGATGTCTCGCTTCTACTAGACAATTCTGTGAGTATCTAGAAGAAATAAAAGAGGTACAATGAGGCATCAAGAGAGTTTCTTTGAGTTACAAGGATACATTGTCAGGACTAGCCTCCACTTAGCTAGAGGTGGTCACAGTGTACACAGCCACCTTACTTACGCAAATGTATCTTGAAATTTGAAATGCGTGAATGGTCAAGTGGGGGGGAGTCTTGTGTTTTGATTTAGAAATAGTAGCTTTTTAGAGTTCCCTGAAATTTCACGTGCTAAATTTTAGCTCGGACAGAATCTTTTAGATCAAGTTATAAGCTGTTCAGGAAAATGAATTATTAATGGAAATGCAAAATGCTACCAATGTAGTGAGAAGCAGAGATGAAATGTTTCTGAAGAGAAAATACAGGGTCTAAAGGTAGAAAAACAATTTTTTAAGAAAACACTGTTTCAAAGGCTGAGGTTTTTTGAAAACAATTTGGTGCCAAAAGCTTAACCTGTTTTTCATAAACATGGTTGCAAGTTGGAGCCAAAACAAACAATTAAGGTCCTTAAATGAACCTAAGTGAGGAATCACAGCTACCCTCACCGAATTCTAAAAATTGTGTGTGGCTAAGCGTGATTCTGAAAGGAAGTTCAGTAGTGGGGACTCGGGTGGTGTGCAAGGCTTCTTGGTCATTTCTTCCTCAGTGTTGCTTTTCTTGGAGGTGCGTAAGAAAGATCCTTTAGCAGCAACATTTCGAGGTGATCCACGCTCCAACCTAGAAACCAAGGTGGCTTTAACTGGACGGAAGTGGAAGGAAGGCCAATACAAACTGTGCTGCACATCAGCCAAACAGATTACTGTGATGGATATCTTTAATCACTGTCTCCCCTTTTTGCCTTTTGCAGCACCCCTGCATCATATGTGTGTCCCATCTCAGGTCCCCTCCCAAGCCTCTGCCCAGCTGCATCAAGACCCATTAAGCTTGGTGGGAAGACTGTTCCTGCTTCCAGTGACCTTTGGACTCAAACAGCTTCTCGCTGAGGGGTGCCTCTAAGGTGCCGAGGGCTGCCTGGAAGCTTGTGCGTGTGAAGGTTTATCAGTAAAGGCAGGGAGGAGCTCACCGTGTCTTTACTCTGAGCAGTTAATGGCCGCGGGATATAATTGGAGTATATTATTTTCGGTAGTTTTAAAAGCAATCCTCTCATACCACCTTGCAGAATGTTAATTATATTGTACAAAAGAGGATATGGTTTATTTCTGATTTTTCTACCTCAGGAGCCCAGGCTGAGGCTTCTTAATGTTTGGCATAAATCCTGTTTCTGTGCTTTACCTTGCCATGTTTCTTCTGTTTCCATGTGCTTCATGAGCTTAGGATGGCTGCAGTAAATGGTAAAAGATGGAGTGAAGCTTCTGAGAATAGTTAAGGATGTCCTGTCTGCTGGAGGCATGGTCCACACCTGGCTTACAGTCAGTTTTTTGGGACTTCCGCAAGTGACCCGAGATGGTTTCCATGTACAGATTTTGTGGAGAGCAGTTAAGTTTGTGGAATGGATTTGGGGGACTGGGAAGACTTGGGGGTCTGTGGGGATCTTGGGCAAGTCGTTCTGGTTTTGTGCTTCGAGCTATTCTGGAAAGTAGAAGGCTTTCTGTTACAAGCAAAATCCTTCTCTTGTGGACAAGTATTCTGGATTTCTGAGGGACGCTGTATCCTCATAGTGTTTCACTTCTCTGTGTGCTCCTTTCTTGGCAGGTTAGAGGCTGGAAATGAAGGTTATGCTCTAGAAAGCTGTGTAGTAGTATTGTTTTCTCATATGTTCCTTTAGTCACAAGTATGGAAAGGACAGACAGGTGAGGCTTGCTCACAAACATGAAGTGAAATGGAGGTTGAAGTTAACTTTAAATTTACCTATGTAAACAAACCAAGGGTGGTAGGTTTTTTTTTTCTTTACTGTCTGTGAAGGAAGTGTCAAACTGTACGTTATTTACGAGCTGTTGCAGATATTGGACTTATGCATGACATCTTCATCTCATAAATGCCTTGTTGGAGAAGGAGGAATAGCTGGCACTTCTTATTTTCCAGTCCTCCGACTCCCACAGATGTACCCTGGTTATCTAACTTTGCTGTGTGGCAGCCTTTGGCACTCCGGAGATTTCTGCTGAGTGAACTTGCAGGAAGTCCACTGAGACAAATCATCTGGATCCGTGCTCAGTTAACTGTAAACAAAATATTTGTCTTTAAACATTAACCAAAAAGGAAATGAAGCAAGGAAATGTTAGTAATCCTCCTTAAGAAGTGTAAGTAACAATGTCAGTGTTGATTCTTTCAAAAAAAAAAAAGAAAAACACCAACATAATTTCTGCCTGTTAAAATGCTAGTATATTGTTTTTCTAACGGATGCAGAGTTTCCACCCACACCACAGAATTCCTATACAGTGAGTATACCTGCTAGTTGTTGACACAGCACTGCTTTGGCATTTTAAAAATGGACCCTTTCCTGAAAATTTAGGACCTAAATCATAACCTCAGGATCTCTGTATGGCTGGAGAAATCGCTTGAAGAGAGCAGGTAAGGTGTGCTTGGAAAGCGATACGAGGAAAGCCTTCTGATTCCAGGGGACTCAGGCAGTTTCAGAAACTTGATGGACAGCAGCCGTACCCTGCACCTCCCTGCTCCCTCCTTGAATTGCCAAGAGTCCTGACTTGACCTGTCCCTTGAGCTGAAAGGCAGCTGGGAACCTGTGGCCTTTGTCAGCCCACTCCGTGGTATGCGGTGATGGGGAAGGGTTCCTCTTCGTGAGCTCTGGGCACTGACAGCACGGAGCTGAACTCCGTAGTGCGGAACACTGAATGAGAAACCACACTGAACAAGAATTTTGTCAGCAGCAAATGCACTGACCTCTGCGTACAGGATTGTAGTACGGCCCAGGACTTGCTGATCCCATAGTTTCTTGGGTCAAATGTACAGTGAACTTTTGTGCCTTTAGCATCGCTCTGTCCTCTAATGTTTTTACTGTGTTCGTGCACATGTGCAAGGGTGACAACCTCACAGTTTTTTCAGGCAGGGAAGGATGTTGTCTTCTATCGAAACAGTTGATGCATGTGCTAGGTTCCATCTCTTTCTCTGAAAGAACAAGTACAGTCCATGTAATAAAGTGTGTCCATTGTAGTCCTGCTACTGTTCTCTGTGCAAAATGGGGACTTATCTCGTCGTTGGTGGTTGGTTCAGCACAGGGACCTGTCAAGCTGGACAGCCAAAGCGTGAAACTCTTCTCCATCTCCCCAGATTTTTCTGTGATTTTTTTTTTTTGGCAGGAAAAACAACTGCATCAACAAGTGGTAGGTTTCCTCCTCAGTTATTTTTCCATCTTACAAACACATTATCCATTATAAACCAGAAACTGTTTTTTTTCCTAAAAGTATCATTGCCGATGACTTGGTTGAGTTCCTAGTGCTGGGTGCTGTTTGCCCGAGAGCCTGGGCAGGGTTGTGGATGCGGCGCGGGACGCCAGGCGGGACTTGGGCAGTGCTGCCTGAGCGCTGCTCGCTGCCAGCGCTCGGCTGCGTCCCAGCAGCGGTTGTGGTCTGAGCAAAGCTGAAAAGTTCTGGCCTGATCCCTGTGCGGCTCCTGGAGGTTCCCTTGTGTGGAGGTGGGCATGTTCCTGTTCAGCTGCAAGTTTCTATTAAAACTCAAATTTTGAACTTGGTCATTAAAAAGAATGTTACCTCTTACTGTGACTTCAGCTAGTGTGGGAGCCCTGCTGACAAGGCAGGCTCTATGCGTACATAGCAAAGGCATTTGCAGTGTTGGGATTTTCTGTTTAGTGTGTGTATGTAGACTTTTAGTGAAATCGGACCCGTTTCTGTTAATGTTCCCAGTTACAACAGCCAAATGGCAGAACCTTTTCTAATAGTTTCAGCGGGGAGAAGTCTGATGGCAGTGCTAGTGGGAGTGGTGATTTAGTGAGTACTTAAATCTAAAGGAGAATAAACCTTGATTAATGCAGGCAAATTTAAAATGTTTAGAGGCACTTTGAAGGAGCTTTTAACTAGCTGTTGTATGAGTAAATACTATGCAGACAGAGCTGATACTAATATCAATGTGAATTTCGTGTTGGGCTGCTTTGGCAGTTGTGGCAAGATGACAAAATATCATGTGCTTCCTGCTCTTGCCACCCCACGACCGACAGACGTTGCCCTGGTTGCAGTGGCAGAGCCCCCTGCAAGGGATAGGCTGATACTTGGCAGGGCACAAGACAATTTTTTAAATATGTGATGAGTTCTTTGGAAAGGAGCTTTGTTTGTTTGTTATCACTTTGTTTTGGAAGTAACTGTTGGGCTCCTTAGCATACAGAAACAAATGACGAGACGAATGCTGGACTTCCTGCAGTTATGGCTATGGTAAGTTGGGATGTTTTTGTCTCTCAAAAGGAAGGAGGGGCATCTCGCTCTGTTTTTGGGTTTTGGCACATGTTACCAAAACATTTGCAGTGCAGTAACATGTATTCTTTCATCTTGAAAGTGGGAAATAAAACATATTTGTTCCTATATGTAAATAGTCTTTTCCCACAAAAAAAGTTTGCATTGTAAATCCAATCTGCTTTGCTGCTCGCAGTGTGAATTTCTTTGAACTCTGCTTCAGGGGAAGGCACTTGCGCTTCCAGGTTGTCATAGTGCCTAAATAAAGGGGGTTCACAGCTCTCCCCCGTGTACTTGCAGGAGTAGGTGAGACTCGTTAAATAAAGCACCCCAGTGCAGCAGTCACAGCGACCTTCTTAGGAAATGCCGTTCATGCCAGAGCACATAACCTTCCTCCCGATCTCTTCCCCGGCACAGGAGGGGCTGTGGGATACAAAGGAGCCTGGGAAAGGGAATGCGAATTCTTCTATACAAAGGAAGCTCAGAGTCCCATGGTATAGACATAGGTCTCTCTGTCTTCCCCCTTAAAAATGTTTTTCTTTGCCCTGTAATCAGAGATTTTTTTCCTTATTAATTTTACTTTGGGTGGAGAGAAAAGGGAAAGATCTATTGTTTGGATGGAAGTCGCTGCCGGGGGCAACAATTGCGCTATTGTTGGGCTGTAATTCTAGTCTGGGGCTCCAGCAGGAGGTGGGAAGGAGGAAGAAGAATATGAACAAAAACAAGTATTAACTATGTAATCATCTCCCTTTGTTTACCTGAACAAGGATAGCCAGAGGTTTAGTCTTTTTGTTTTCCTGAAGGCTAATGAAATGCAGTGTTACTACAAATGGTGATGCTGCTCTTTTATGAGCATCTCGCGAGGGGGAAGAAGGGAACTTTTTTCTTCCAGCAGAGGACATGCCGTTGGTTATTTTTCTAAAGCCAAAATCAGAACTGTCAGTAGAAGGCAGAAACAGGCCTCAGGAAATGCTGTTTTTTCTGGCAGCAAGAGACAAAGATCCCTGTTCTTTAGACCAGCCTTTGGATAACTCAGAACAATAATCATTTTTTAGTGTCTGATAAAGAATAAGTACTCATTATCACAGTGCATTAACAGAGCTATAATTAAGATTATTCTTGTCACTTTTTTTCATATACCACCTTCCTTTGGGAGATCTTAATTGCTGAAAAAAAATTACTTTGTATTTACATTTGGCAAAAAGAGGCTTGGGGACTGTAGAAAGTTTTAAAGAAGTGTGGTTTGCCTTTCTGGTCTTTTACGTGAAAATGAGAGAAAAATTCAGGAAGGCGTCAGCTCAGGTGTTGCTCAAGCTCTGACCAGAAGAGGAAAGAACGGCTTCACTACATGCTGCCTAAAAACTTTCTGCCTACCTGGTGTTTCTGGACTGCTCAAAATATCTTGGGGTCGCTTTGGGATCTCACAGTCCTCCCAAGAGCACGCTGGCCAACTGTTTACACCACCAAACCGGTATATATGCTTCTGCTTTGAAAGAGAGCCTCTTTTGAGGTTGAATAGCCTCTTTCATTCTTTTGATTAAAATTAGAAATGTTCATTTTTCATGTGTATTTGTTTTTTTTGTGAAACAGTATTGATCTTGAATGCCGAGTACTTCTAAATGCTGACACTCCTGTGGTCCTTTGACTCTCTTGATAGAGAAGTCACGTGTATGCCTATGAGGAGTTGAATATTCAGTTTTCCTTTAAACTGTGGCTTCACCCTCTGTGAGCTGTCAGATTTCAGCAGTGGTTTCAGATGCAGCCCTGTCAGGTGGTGGTGCTGGGGAGGGAGGCAGCTGGAGGTGAGACGTCCACCTTCGGCTGGAGGGCTGGTTGCCTGCCACAAATAGGGAAAGTTGTCCCTGATGCTTTTAATTTCTGTGAGTGTTTGAGATGTGAAGTGTTTATGTCTTGCTTTGTGCTGCAGAGTCTCTGTATTTAAAGTAAATAAACTTGTTTTAAATTAGTGTTTCTCAGAGGAAACTATCCAGCTACAGTAAAGTGCTTTGTCAACAGAGCTGCCTTCTTGTACCAGCAGAAGGGGATGGATCCGTTGTCATTACCCAGAGCTGGGCAGAGCCGACACTGAAGAGGTTCCCATGAACATGGCTTTCTGCTACCTGCTTTTTTTTTTTTGCACAGATGGGTCTGTTTGTTTTTGATTAAATATTAATCAGAAATCGATCTATGACTCCATGTAAGTGGTATTAGATAATTCTCCTTTTATCCATGGTAAATAAAAACATTGTTCAAACATGAACAAACAGCAGTCTTGGCTTGGTTCAAGTTGAAAAGTATATTGGGAGAGACGATCATAACTAAAATTGCAGATTTCATAACTGAATGTGTTCTTATTTCATGAGAACAGTTTAATTGCAGCAAAATAACAAAATAAATGGAACTAAACATCTAAATGTTTTGCAAAAGAGCAAGAAAGTAAGACTAACAGAGATCTTTCAGTAGAATAGATCTTATTTTGTGAGTAAGGAGGGGATTCCTGAGTAGGTGAACTGCAGCCTTGAAGAGGATGGAAAATTTGGACAGCCCGCAGGATTTTGGGGTCTGAATACTCTGATTCACTTCAAGGGTGAACCGAACGTCCACGCTGAGAGCTCTAACAAACAAATGAATTCATTTCAAGTACAGATGCTGGCTTGGAGGTAGCTGAGCGGATCTTGTCAATACCATCGTTCATGGCGACATTTTCCTCTGTTAGAGCACATTACCAAACCAGTTTAGCCAGTGGGTGCCTATCGTGGAAGTACTGCGCCTGGGACTGCTGCACCAGCAAACACGGTCCCTCGCTGTGTTCGACACAGCGCAGCTGGGATACGGAGCTGTACGCCTGGGAGAAGTGCCCATATGGAGCAGTTAGCGTAAGGTTTGGCATGGAGCAGCTCACGGGGCTCCGGCTGAGATGCACAGAGCAGTGTCCGTGATGGTGCCTGGGTTTTCTGACGTGCTTGTGCCTTGCACTCCTGTGACCTGCATTTCCTTGGTCCCCGAGGCCAGAGTTACATCTCTGTTTATCTGTTCTGATGTTTGGAGAAAGTCAGAGTTGAATCCAGTTCAGCTTGACCGCTGTGGGTGGACGTATGTAGGTTCTTATTTCTGAGTGTAAAGCTTAGCACCTCAAGGACTCTGGATTGTAGCCCTGGCAAAAAGTAACTCAAAGGAAATACCTGATTTTGTATAAATTACTTCTGTGTTGCTGTTGATACAATAACATGAGTTTTACCAAACTTCATTAGAACACAATGCTTTGTGGTAAGTCAGTCGGTGTAATTGCCTTCTCCACCCTTCTTCCCCCTGTTATTTCGAGCCCAGCTCCAGATGATCTCAGGGTATGTGAGACAATGCTGCTGCTGCAGCCGCTGAGGATTGTATGGGGTGATTAAAAGCGAGGCAGTAATGACATACCTGCCAGCAGGCGCTTCCCATTTGGATTCCTTTTTCATATTTTAGTCTATTTCTGTAAGATGAAAGAGATTGAGATATACAAGTTGCTATTTTAGTTGCTTTTTATACTTGGGATTTTAACAGGTTATAGCTATTATAAATGGCAGCATTGTCCGGAGAACTTCACTGTTTAGGATTTCAGATGTTGGTCTAAAGCAGATTCAGTAATAAGACAAAAAACCTTTTTTGTATTAAAAAAAGTTAACTTGGGAGAACAATTTTGTCCTGTGGTTTTGTTTCAGAGCCTTTTCCTAAATACACAAGATGAGACAAAAGTGCTCTTGAATGTAACAGTCTTCATCCCTTCCTTGTGTAAAACCAATCAGCCCCCAAACTTGTACTTTTATAGACCACTGTTTATCTGTTTGTATTTAATGACAAGGGAATATTTTTTAATGATTTGGATTGAGATGTCCATTAGACTCTAAGGGTAACGCTGATAAATTCATGTCTCAGAATTTCAGAAGTATTGAGATGAAGTTTGCTGTACAGGTAAATGAAATCTGGGCAGAGAGGCGGTTTTAAGCCTTCCGGAGGTATACATCCTGGGGATTAACTACGCTAGGAGGATTTCAGTTGGAGAGCAGCTAGTACTTGTTTTCAGAGTTTGTATTTTTTCCCCCAATGTCAAAAAAGTACACTTCAGAATGTGAAAGCTAGTAATACGCTATTTGTTCCACTGCAGGTAAGAGGGACTTGGTGTAATTCTTACCACAGGATAGCTAGATGAGACCAGAATCCATCTAGCCTACCTGCTTTGTAATAAAGTGTGTCCGTTGCAATTTTACAGTGGGAAAGCTGATGTAATGCTAGTTATGTGTATAGTTAAAAACTAACTGCTGTGGAAGGCAGTGTGTTCTGCCATCGCAGTTTATAAGCGTACCTGCTGATTGTGTGATAATGCTGAAATTAAATGCTGTTCCCTAAATTAAACACTGTTTGTGTTTAAATGGTAATAAAGACAGCTGGTTTATAAGAATATTGATCAATATAAATATATTAGTTTTATTTGAAATGAGCCGTGCAGCAGCTTTAAGCACTTCTCTACCATAAATGTTGCCCTACAGCTTCCTTATAGTCTCTCGGGAGGTGTAGTGGACTCTGGTATAGCGATGTGAATTTACGTCACTTCAAGATACGGCTGATGGTCAGGAGAGCTTTTGTCTTCTCAGACTTAATTCTGCTCAGAGGTGGCACAGAAAAAATACTGGACTGGAGTCTGGTGTGCTTTTTTTTTGGTCTAGAAAATAGTAAGTTTTGGAAAGGCTTCTAAAAAGCAAAGTATTTCTGTAAATTAATAGTATTTCTGTATGGTAGAAGGAACGTGCAGCCGAAGTTGTTGCTTTGTTAGAATTAAATGTAGGTTTAAGCATTGTACGTGCAATTAGTCTGACAGTAATTGTGACTTTTAGTTCCCTTTGGTTTTTTCTTCAGGCTGAAGCACTGAAGGAAGGTTGTCTTCATGTGGGTGTGTATGTTCATGTGCACGTTCTAAGTCCTTCTCATCCATCTCTGTACCTTTTCTGGTTTTATTTCATCCTTTTTGAGGTGAAGGGCTCAGAGCTGCTGTCTGCATTCAAGACGCGAGCAACCTGCAACTTTACACAGAGTTACAATGGAATTGGTTTTCTTTTCTCACCACTTCAGCAAAGATGTTTCACCCTCCTGGGGCTGTTCAGTAGCATGCAGTATCTGCAATGCGAAGTCCTCACTGGGGTGGGTTTTGGCCAGGCCACCCCTTTGGGTCCGCAAGGGAGGAGAGTGCAGTTTTATGGTAAGAGTAAGGAGCGATGTTCTGGTGGGCTTGGGCATTACGGCTTTCTTTTAGGTGATAAAAATGCTGGCCCATTTGTTGTGCACGAATGATGTAGTAATATTGGGAGAAACTTCTTGGCCAGTTTTTGACTTGTTCTGTTCGTTAATTTTGTTTCCTCCCAGAGTGCAGGGAAGAGGATTGAATTAAGCTTCAGCATCCTCTGTTATTGGGCCAAATGCTGCTACTTTTACTGCCAATAAAGCCCACAGATGATGTGTAGGCATGAGGAGTGTGGGAGTTTCAGAATACACAGCATCTTTTAATTGACGCTGGATTTGTAAAGTGCGGCTTGTATAACTGGTGGTACCTAATCTCTCTTGTCCCTTCTAAGAGGCACGTTGATGATCCATATGCTTGATGGAGGTGTTTTTGTTTGAGAGAGAAGAATCGCACAGTTGATCAGAGATGTCTTGCTGCTGATTTGCCGGCAGGCTTCCAAATATTTTCCGCGTAAATTCAGTATGTTCTCTTGTTTACATGAAGGTTTATTCTTCTAATTTCAAGAAATTTTCTTTTGCAGAAGCAGACTCATCTTCCTTCACTCCCCCCCCTCCCCTTTTTTGTTTTTTAAAGAAGAGAAGGAAGCGCGGGGATGAGGGAGGAGACGGCAGTGTTTGGTGTGCGATAGGTAACGGCAGTTCACACCAAGTCAGGCGCTGTCTGCTGCTGCTTTTCTTGAAACTGTGCAGATGCGTGAAATACTGCTTTGCAGGTGTTTTGTTACTTGACACGGTGTTGTTCCTCCCGCGTGAGAGTCAGCATGTCTAACCCTGCCTGATCCCCCGAAATTATCATCCTGCTTTCCCAAGCTTCCTTGTGGAAGAACCTGTTTGGACAGTGGTTACAATAGCCTTGGCATTTGTGGATGGAAGGTGGTACCTCACAAAGACAGCGCTGCTGCTGGCTAAGGAGAGTGTCTGAGCAAGCAGGCGATACCTCCGGTCAGGTTTAAGTAGCTGAGAGAACAAGTTTTGAGACTACGTTTGTCCAGGAGAACAAGGGAAATTGGGAGGAGGAGGAGAGAAGAGAATGATTTGCGCGCACGCGTGTGTGTGTGTGTGTACATCTATTTTTTTAAACTAGATATAGATACGAGGTATGCTGACATCTGTTTTTCTTTCCCAGTGCAGTTGCTGCTGCGTACTGCGCGTGGAATAGCTTCAGCCTCCTTTGTGGCATGGTCGTCCCCAAAAAACCCAAAGCAAACAACCCCCAGAACAGTGGAGGTGCAGACTCCCGCAGAATTTAAGCCTACAGACAAAAAGTTTGCTTTTGTTAATTGTTAAATTCTTAAGACACTGTTTTTCCCCAGGGCCTGTGCAGGGTTGATATTCCCTGTTCTGGGGCTTTGAGGAATCATTTGGGGCGAGCACAGCAGCCTGGTGGCTTGGGCTCCCGTCCAGCCAGATCCTGATGCTACTTCCAAATTTCAAGCACAAGTGGTGCCACGAGGTTCTTGTAGACTTCAAGTCAATCAGGTGTTTTCTTGTCTTTGCTCTATCAGGAGTTTAGTGGGCAATGCTCTAGAGTGAGCGTTCAGTTGATTTCAGTTTGTATTAAAGCAACTTAAAGGTTGCTTTACAGCAGGATTTTTTTTCCTTCTTGTAAGCCCTGCTGTTTTGGTTCTCAGTTCCCTGACAGTCCCTGTGTCTTTGTATCTTCTACTGTGTGTTTCAACAAAAGAATTGGTAGCGAGGAGCCGGCACAACTTCGAGGTTACCTTTTTCTCTTCCCCCATTCCCCCCTACATTTTTTTTAATAATACATTTTAGATTTTGTGAAATGATCGTCTGCTTATTGTTAGTTTTGAGAAGTCGGAAACAAAATGTCAAAGATGAATCATTTAAATGTTTTCTTGGTTTAATTTGGTGTTTCTTGATGTGTGTGATATGTATGCAGTGGTGGTAGTGGTGTCTGTATACAGCTGTGTAAAAAATTAAGAAAGGCTGTGTTCCTCTAAAGCACTTGAGGAAAAAATCGAGGCCAAATTTTTGCTCCCTTGTAATACCGCGTGTGTTGTCAGTGACTTCAGAACAGCCAGGCTTTTTCCTTTGTGTAGTTGTGCAGCGATATAAAGGAGGACAATGTTTTTCCTGGTGATCTGATTTTTAGAATTTTCTTCATGCTACGGGCTGCTGGTGGTGGGGCACTTTTTCTAATGTTTCCTATAATGCAGATTGCTGTTAAAACATGATACGGAGTCCATCATGTCTAGAATACTCCAAATGTTTTCAAAGCTAGCTAGTTACAGCACAAACACACACAACTCTGTGCCTCCCAAAAATAGGCACCTGAAGTGCAACACAGAGGACGAAATTGAGCCTCCGGGTTTCGGTCTGCCCTGCCGGGCTGTCTCCCCACACGGGCTGCGCTTGCATTCCTCCGGCCGGGGGCCCGGGCCTCTTTTGAAAGCAACCTTTCAGGCTTATGAAGCTGCATTGTGTAAACATCTTCGGCAATAATTTATTCTCTTGCAAGTGGCCAAACTAATCCTCCCATCCTGGTTAGAGCTGCCTTAGATGTTAGTCTGAGCAACACATTTTGTGTCTTGCAACAGGCGTGACATCACACGAATAGCAACAGAATGTGGTCAAATACCGTTTTAAACAAATTTAAAAATCCTCCCCCATGGGGCAGCTGCATGGGGAATGTCCATCCTTCATCTGTATGTTGTCAGGATAAATACCAAGTCTTGGTTTTGCTAGAATGTTTTTGTGTAGAAAACACTACTGATTTCAGTGCATCGATAATTCCCCCCCACCTTTTTTACTTGGGGAAAAAAAGCAAANAAAAAAAAAAAAAAAAAAAAAAAAAAAAAAAAAAAAAAAAAAAAAAAAAAAAAAAAAAAAAAAAAAAAAAAAAAAAAAAAAAAAAAAAAAAAAAGAGGGGCGGGGGGGGGGGGGGGAGAAGAATCTATAAAAGTCTACCTGCATAGAAAATTAATGGAATTATTTTTTAATTCAGAGCACTCACGAAAATAGTTTGTTTGAAACAAATTCACAAAGTCCTTCAAGAGAAACGTGATTTTGACTTTTATTTTTTTTCCCTCCTGTAGGAGCAGCATTCATCACTGTTGCCTTCTTACGGTTTTTTAGCACGGCCTCAAAAGCTCCATGTTGTTTTTATGTCCTGTAGTACACTCGCCTGAGCAAGGACACGGCATCTTTGGGGTTTACCTCTGTCTCCAGCCCTGGGAGGTTGTTTACTACTTTCTGCCTGGAATAACAGGCTGGTCGCAGGGATCCTCCCTGCGGAGCAGGATTGGCTTCTGCCGAAATACCACCTCGGTGCTGGGCCCCGCAGCGGGGCTGGCGGCGGCGGCGTGATGGCGGTGGCGGGATGCTGGCGGTGGGGCAGCGGGATGCTGCAGGGCAAGCGCGAGTTCAGCCCGCGTCTCCTCGCGGAGGGAATAAAACAGTGGGACCCTTTTCAGGAGTGAGGTGTGTTTAAGCCTATATTTGGACGCTGCACCTCTTCTGAATTTGGTTTTCTCCTCATTAATACAGGAGCTGTTTTAATCGTCGTCTAGGGAAAAACATGGGGTTGCTGTAGGGTGGGTTATTTTGGTGTTTTTTTCCCCACCTTTTAGAAGAGGCCAAGATCTGTTTTGAAGGAGGGGAGGAGAGCGAAGGCGGAGGAAAGGGTGGAGGGCGGCAGGGCAGGATCTGCCCTTCTGAGCTCCTTTGTGCAGCTGCGAGCCCTTGGGAAGCCCCGCGCTTCCCAGTTCACCGCCCGCCTTGCCGAGGAGGGGGTGCTGGAGCTGCCGGCAGCTCCTTCCCTTGCTTGTGAAGGAGCTGGGGCAGCCATGGCCGCGAGATGCGCGCGATGCAGTGGAGGGAGGGGAGCAGCTTATTGTTTTTCCCCTCTGCTTCCCTGGCAAAGCTGGCCTGGGGGTTTTCCACCCAGAGGTGGCTGCCCAGACACCTGGGTAGCGCAGCGAAAGGACACGGGGCAGTGTTGGGTTCAAAGCAGTGGTTTTCTTCCTTCTGCCGTGACCTGAATCAGGTTTCCCCTTTCCAGCAGCACAGTGTGCTTGCAGTGGGTGTGATAGAGGAGTAGTGGATGTGAATTATTTGTGCCGAGGCTGCTGGGAACTTGTGGAGTGGAGCTGGACGTGGGAACGGGCACTCCTCGCCCGGCGGCCGTGCCGCCCTGCTTCATGGGCTTGCTGGCTCGGCAGGGTCCAGGCTCGTTACATGCTTACATTTATTTCCCTGAGAGCCAGAGATATTTGTAAACCAGCTTTCTTTTGTGACAGGGTGCACAGTCATGATGTGGCTGACAGTGGGTCAGATTTGAATGTTGCTATATCCATCAGGGAGGCCGTGCGGTTTCCTGGTGTTGCTCGAGTGACCCGGGCTGCTGCCTTCATCCAGCTTTGATGTAAGGATGGCAGAGACCTGTGCATCTGTGCGGTGATGGTTTGCAGAGATCACTTCCAGTCGCAGCAGCATGCGGAGCTCGGTTGGATCCTCTATCTGCCTCTGTTGCAGGTCCTGATGGAGAGAGAGCTTCAGAGAAGATGCTGATAAATATGAAGAACTAGGAAAGATTTAGGCCAAAAACAAACAACAAAAAAAAAGTAGTCCATCAGAGTATTGCAGTAAAAGCGTAAAGGACTTCGGATACTAAGCTTAAAAATCCAGACGCCCTAAGGAAATGCAACAGAATTAAGTTGGTTGCAGGAGTTAATTCATTTTTATTAACTCCTGCTATTAATCATTTAAATTATCTGAGATGGAAATTATAATAATTACTTTTTGGTGTATTTCGGGGGTACTTACCCCTCCAGTAATTTGACCTAGTTTACCAGTGTTTTAATTCCACTCCCTCATTTTGAGCACATTCTTATTACTAGCTTTGTCAAATCTTTCTAAATGTTCTGCTGTCTACTCTGTTCCAGGGTCAAATGGGATAAGCGTTATCTTCTGGCTAAAGAAAAACTATGGTGAAAACAAGTATTAGCTAAGTCGCTTAACAGAACGGATGCATCTGACCTGAAAAAAGGCTTGTATGCCCCAAAATCTACTTTTCCCTTCTCAAACAACATCTGTTGGTCTGATGAAGGATGTTTCTCATGTAAAATCCCTTGCTTTATATCCTTAGACCATTCAAGTTACCAAAGCATGTGGCTAGCTACCTTTCTGCCTACCTGTGCTGAAATAAGATGGTTCAAATATTTTCCTTTTTTTTTTCCTGTTTTACATTTCTCGTAGTCTTCTGTAATGAAGAAAAACTTCCTAACCAGGATTTGCGTGTCAAAAAACTATTTTGTTTTGTGAAACTTCTTGGCAATTTCTGCAGGCGTTACTAGTTCTATATGCTTTCACTGTATTGTGTGAATGGTGCATGTGCTGCAGGGGAAGCAGAATATTCTGGAGCAATATGTGTATGGAGGAACCTTGCTTTGTTGTGATAGCACTCGTTTCTAGGACAGATGTACTTGACTAATTTTTTTGAATTCAATGCAAATTGGTACTCATGGATAGTGCAGGGTGGCAGTTTACCAGTGGCTTTTGTGTTTTTTTCTGTGAGAAATGACATGTGCTGCTTTCAACGGCAGTCAGAATATGCGGTGACTTCATGTATTTATCTATGAGCAAAACTGACAGGTCTTTAGATGGAAGCTGAAGAACAACACGAGTGTTTATCCCTTTGACTTGCGCTCTAACACATTTTGTTGCAGTCCTATTCAAATGTGTGGAGTATTGTGGCTCTGATAAAATCACTTGTAAGGAATTAGGGTGAACTTGTAGAAAGTTAGGATCTGTATGGCTAGGGTAGCAATTAATATTTCTACTTCATGAATTTTGTAAGCTATATTAAATCTTTGACGTTAATTTAGTGACTTTGTTTCTCAAAACTCTGTTTTGGTTGAAAATTATAGATATGTCATTTCTTCTTTTAGAAGGGAAAAAAAAAAGCTTTCAGGTACTGTGTTGTGCCTGTATGTAAAGAATCATGTCTTTGCATTGATTGTGGAGAGAGGCCAATAGTGTTTGTCTTTGATCCTATTTCTCGCTTTCCAAATAATCAGTAAGTGTTCTTTAGAAAATCACTTCTCCATTCTCATTCCCCAACGCTTTCCAAGGGTAAACAAAGCATTTCTACCCCAAGTGATCATCCTAATCATTGTTTTCAAAAACAGTTTTTCAAAAAATTTTTTATTTTTGAGGCATCATGAATTAAGTACTGCTAAGAAAAAAGTTTTCTGCCTGTTACTGAGTTTTTACCAGTTTAATAAAGTTTTCATTTGGACTCGTCCAGAATATACGTTATTTAGATAACAAAAAGAATGTTGCTAAGTGTTTCATTTATAATGAATCTCTCCTACCTTGTGTGCTAGCACAGTTTACATGGCATTCCAAAAAAGGACTGAATGGATTGCTAAAAAGCTTTCAAACCTAAGTGTATGCTGTTGTTTGCTCTCCTTTCTGTAATAATTTTCCCCTCAAACCGTACAGCTCAAGGTTACACAATGTGAAATAGAGCAAAACGCTGGTATGACCCTGTCCTTGCCACGTGTGCTCCCTGCCCCACGTCCAGTACCTGCACCTTCCCTGTGGCCGGTTCCTACCCCTGACCGCGACTGCCACACCACCACTCTCCTGCTTGTGGTGGTGCTTCAGGCTCTCTTGGCAGGGGCAGCTGCTGGGCTCCCAGGTGTGCTCAGCAGGCTTCGGTTCTTGTGAGCAGGAGTTAAGCTTCCCTTTGGAAATCAGTCCTTTCTGTGAAGGATCCAGGCTGTGACCTGTAAGGCTGTCACTTCCTCACTGGGGGGAAAATTCACATCCCTCCTGCAGTTCATGTTTGCATTTCTCGTTGATGAGACAACCCAAGTACAACAAACACAGACTTCGCAAGTTCTGGAGCATCTTCTGTCTCAGTCTCTTTTTGATTTTCCAGCCCAAAGCAGGAGGCCATGTGCCTGATGCTCCTGCATCGCTCACCTGGCTCGCGCGGACCTGGGCTGGCTGATGCTCTGCTCAGGTGATTTAAAGAGTAAAACAGAACCCATAAAGTCCATCAGTTGCAACATCAGCTTTGAAATCATTGGCATGAATTACTATTCAGTGTATTTAAAACAAGACTGCATCTAAAGCCCCCTGATTTGCTAGCTGGATCTCCAAATTCATTGGGTATCTTTTCAGTGGAAGAGAAATGACAGCTGAGAAGTGATATATGGTGGATGGCCTCTGCAGCAAATGAAAACAGGGTGGGGAAGTGAGGGCTGGATAGCGTTAGGACTGATAAGTAGCACTTACTGTAAGGAGCTTAAAAAAAAAAAAAAAAGGAATAATCTTAGAGTGGCTGTAAATTGCAGGAATTCAGGATATCTCACTTGTGGCTATACTGAAATCTATTGCAGCTCTTCTTTTTATATCCTTTTGTCCTTTGAAATGCCTTACTGTTAGGGTTGGGTTCATATTTATTTATTTCTTCCTCTCAGCAGCTGCAGTGCTCAGACTAGTGAGCTGAGATGCTAACAATGCACTGCCTGCTGCCAAGAAAGGAGGTAGTTGAATTCATTTTCACTTTCTTATTCTGAATACAAAAAACAAATAACCTCCCTATGGTCCCACTGAGTCCTGCCTGCCCTGAAATGTAAATGCGTGTGCTGATATGTGATTTCGAGTTCTTACTGGTGGGATATTATGTACGTCAGCTTACCTGGTGGGTAGTAGAAGTGTCCATGTTCTTTAGGACAAAGCACTCTTAGAGTAATCCAGAATAGCCATGTGAAAAATAATTAAAATATATATACACCCACAAGCATTAGGTTAAATAGCAATCATTTAACTGATGATAAATCTGATTTATTTTTTCTGAACGGTTTTATTTTTTGCCGAGTTTGTTCATACTGATGTGATCATTATTAGCATTTTAAGCAATTTTGATGATGATGCAAGAAAGTCAGATGAATCAGAGGACTGCATGAAGTTCCAACAACTGGGACCTTCGAGGTGCAGGACTGAGTTGTGCTGTGTGCGATGCTGCGACTCCCGTGCTGCTTCAGCGAGCTGAGGATGTGTTCAGAGAGCAGAGCTGTGCGGCTTGGTCCCTGGCACTGGGAATTGTACCAACGGGAAACAAATGGGATCGTGACCTTCCTGGATGTGGGATGTGCTGACTGGGTTATAAAGGCAGCAATTTAACTAAAGGGACATTATTTTGGGGGGGGAGGGGGAGAAACCCACGGTTTGAAACATCAGGGTTTTTTTGTGTTGTAGTATATTGTCTAAAACAGATATAGAAAATAATCATGCCGTGGCATTTCTTTTTGTCTGCTCAGTTTTTAATATGCCTCTCGTTACGATTCAGAGCACTGCACAGAAATCCACTCTGCCATCTTTTTTTAATGTTTTAAATGATCAGAAATGTTTCTTTTGTGGTGAAACCCCACTGCTTCAGTACATAGAGTGCGCAGTGTGCGTGTCTTTGTTTAATTCAACATGTTTTCCTCTTTCAGTACTAGAAATAGGACATTTTAGTTTTTCAGTTACCACTGCAGCAAATTGGCGCCTTTCGGGAAGCGCAGGCTGTCAGAAGCTGTAGACGAGGCACACCATGCACCTCGCAGGTACGCGCGTCGCGTCTTCCAGACACACAAAGCCTGTTTGCTTTTTGCAAGCAGTTCTCACAGCCTGGTGCTTCTTGAAGAAATCATGCCCAAGGAAGCGAGTTTCTGCAGTTTTGAGCTGGCCCTCTGTTGTGTGTGATTCGTGGTTGTTTCTTCCTTCCTCATGAAACAGTGTAAAGAATCAGAGGACTAAAGAAAAAAAATCCACTGGTTCTTGTTTAGAAATATCAAATAACCTCCAGTGTGGGATTTTTATCTCTTTGTGGTAAGAGAGGCAGAGAAAAGACACTTGAAAGCCTACGACAGTGTAGCCTGTAGGAGCTTTACAAATTGATTCAGATGTTCCATTCAGTACAGAGATTTGATACAGGGTAATGAAATCAAATGGCTTAAAATAATCTTTTATTGATTTTTATGGGGAGAAATCTATACCTGCAGAATCAAACTGAGGCTATGGTAAGAGCTGCCTTTCAATTTTGCTTCATTTTGTGCATGTGTGCTTTTAAAAGCACACCTTTTCTGTGCCTTGAATGGCTGCCTCTGCTTGCCTTTAATTTTACTGATGTCTGAAGTTGAGAAACGCGTGCTGAAATGTTAGCAGCATAAAAACATACCATCCTGCTTGTTTAATGTACTTCGATCCACGTGCGGAGTTTTGAAAAGATTATTTCTGTTACGATCCGCTGTGCCGCCTTGCTTTCGTTAGGCGGGGGGCGGTGGCCAGGCCCCTGCCTGCGGAGGAGCAGGTCCCCGGGGACGTGGGCGCAGCGGGGACGCACCTCATGTGATGCTGCTCCAGACTGATAAACAAACGTCACGTGGCTGCGCAGCCCTGCAGAGCAGCGTGCGGGCAGGGATAGACAGCAGGAGCATTATCCTTATTGGATTTCCCCTCAGCACTGGTGCTGATTTGAGTGTTTTGGAATGAGTGGTGAACGAAACAACACAAGGCTTTTTTTCCTTTCTTTTTTTCCTTCTCTTTTCAGCTACTGGATTTAAGATGCACCAAAGGGGCACTGAACCTATACAGAAGGTTCTCTAAATGCAGGTGCTTGCAGTGCAGCCCGCTTTTCTTTTTTGGCAAAAATGCTAACAGGAGCAAGCACTGTGCACTTACTGCTGTGTAAGAGAATATACAGCTACAGATAGAACAATGAATGTACAAGAGATTTAAAAAAAAAAAAAAAAAAACACTTTGTTCTGTACAATTTTTTTTTCCATGTAACCAGTAGAGGTTTTTTAATAAAAAATGTGTTTGGGGGCTTGCTGGTACATTGTTCCTTACCCCCATGGTGTATCTCGTGGAAGCCACGGCACTCTGAACGGGAGATGATTCTTTGGAACAGCCTGCCAGCCCTTTATTGTGAATGATTAGACTTCAAAAGCATTTAGCTGTAAATGTAATTATAGCTCAATTTTTCTTGTGTTGAGTCTTTTGATTTACAGTGCACGCGTTATAAATGAGTAGGATACTGCCCATAAAACAATATATGCTGCAGTACTTCTCTAAGAACATAACTTAGACCATGAGATCAGACATCCAGCTGAATTCTTCTTAGTTGTACTCTTCATCTTCAGATATTAGAGCTCAGCAATCCTTTAGTTTGTTGGATGTGTGTCAACACTGCTAATTTATCATTCTAACCCTGATCTAAACCAGTAGAAACTTGATGAGCTGCGTGAACTTTGTAGCTTCTGGTTATTGGTAGGGTTGCCAGTAGACTATACGGACATCTGGGAGGTACCAAGTTGATGGTAGTGCTTTATTAGTGGTTTGCAGGGAATAACTGTTGAGATTGCATTTTTTTTTTTTTTTTTGTCTGAGGGAAGAGGCTTGAGAAGTGATTTTAAGAGCTAGAGGAAGAGACTGCAGAGGATAATTCAGACCAGGAAGGGAGCAGGGGAAAAGCTGATGGTAGGAGATGGTAGGGCCAGGAGGGTGCTGTCATCATCTGTCGGGAGATGCGGGATGCAAGCAAAGCTATACACTGCCCTGCTGCAAGAGAGAGGAAATCTGAGGGAATGAGAAGCTGGCCGAGGGGCTTGTGGACTTGTAGAGTTTCTTTTAAGTTTAGTTTGGCAGATTTCGAACTACGTTTAAACAGATTTGGGTTTCCAGAGACATTGCTATTAAGTTATTTGTGCTGAGCCTATTTTTTTTGTTGTTGTTGTTATCCATTGTATCAAGAACCACAAAATGCTCTTTAAATTGTCTTTTCTCAGAGGTACTTAATGCTCAGGAACATATTGACCTGATAATGTCATTCTCTAAATGATAATTTTTTAAGCCAAATACATTTGTTAGTTGGAGAAATCTCCCTAGTTAGGATTCAGACGGTTTGGATCGTGTCCCAAGCTGTGCAGCCATGGCAGGTCACATAGTCTCCAGGTTCCCTAGTCGTGCCGTGGGTGACGTCCTGTTGCTTCCCCAGCACAGTGTTGAGGCAGGAGGCAGGCACCTCCACCAGTGACTTAACTGCTTGGCTATTGGCAGCCACCGAAATCCTGCTGTGATTGACACTGGCTGCCTAGTAGAGGTTATGCTGTACATTGATCAGTGGAGTTAGGTGAGGGTCAGAGGTAAAAAGCTGAGACTGTGAGAGTATGGGAGTTGTGCGTGTCTGGAAGTGGCTGAGCTAGCCCGGACCCCGCCACAGGCAGCTAAAGAAGCCACCATCTCTCTCCAGTGAGCACGAAAAGCAGAAATGGATTTACCTTGCTTTTCTCAGGTGCCAAATTTGGCAGTGATATCTCATCTTAAAGTCAATTCTGGGCATGAGAGAAAGATACTCAGCTGTGTAAGTATTTAAGATTGCCCAAGTGGCATCATCTGCATCTGTGATTTAAAAAAAATAAAAATAAAAAATAAAAAGAGGACAAAGCAAAGGAAACAACATAGTTTAAAAAAAAAAAGAAAAACAATTTGTAAAGCCATTAGGCTTACTGCTTCCAAAAAAACAAACAAACAAACAAAAACAAAACAAAAAACCTCCAAAAACCAAGGAGCCCTTGAGTCAAAATACCCAAGATGGAAACTTTTGGAAAAGCTACCTTGTCTATGTTTTCTTATAGGAGTCTCCAGACTGTTTGACATCTTTGCACTAATGCAATTTATAATACTCCTTCGAGGCTAAACCTTGCAGTTAAGTGACCCAGTGGTGACATGTATGCATCTATCATGTACACGGTAAAGTCATTGGCTCAGTACCGTTTGGTCTGACAAGCCTCACTTCTTTCCGTGCTGAAGATGGTGATGTCTGTTGTCATCCTCTAAAATTTGTATAGTCTTCACCAAAATATCTTTGATGCATTTCTTTGTCATAAAGGACCCAAGTCTGATATTAGAAAGGTATTTTAAATTTCAGACTAGGTCCGTTGGTAGAGTTCAAATATTTATTTCTTTGTGGTTACTGACATATCAACTGATTTTTTTTTTATTTATTTTTTGCAATTATCCCCAGACAGGCTGATTTCTATAAATTTGGTTTTCAGAAAGACATCTGGCTTCTGCCTTGTCTTTTCTCTATTACGTACTAACAGCCAGGCAAGTAAATGTTTGAACGGCAGGTCATTTGAATAGCCTTGTGTAATCCTCTACTTAAGTCTGTAATTCAGGGCTTGTTACATTTTTAAAGAAAGTTATTATGGTCATGTAGGGTCAGGGGCTTTTGTATATCAGGACAATCAATTTCTTCTATTTCTAAATCATTTGCTGTAACCTTGAGTAACTTGCCATCTTATACTACATCTATTTTCCCCCACTTTAAAATGGACATAAAAACGACCACTCAATTAGATTTCATGCTTTGTAAAGCATTTTGAGAACCGCTGATTAAAAAGCACAGTATAAATGTGAAGTATATATTTTTCTGTTATTAAGCCTTCATGAAGTTAAATTTGTAGGAACTGAGGCCAAGAAGCTGATGGAAGTAGGAGCAAGCTCTTTAAAACCTGGAAAAGGGAAGCAGAAGGTTTGTCAAATGAACTGTTGGTTGAAAAGAACTTCCCAGGAAAGGTCTAAATGGATTAACAGTTTTCCTTGTGGAGGAGGGATATGACGTGGGGAGGGGGGAGTAACTAGTTAGTTTGGAGATCCTTCTGTAGCAGCTAATCCTCCAGTGCCAGCGTGGCCACCAGGGTTACTGCATCCTTAGCTTTACTGCTTTACTTTGTCATCACTTTAACAAGCCACAGTGCATAAATAAAGTGCATCAAACGAATCTGGGAAATATTTAAGATGAAATATATATTAAGGGTATTAGCTAACCCAACCCCTGTACTTTTTCCACATGTCCTTTCTAATTCATAAAAACAAACGATTAAAAAAAAAACCTTGAACTTTGTGCAAAAATCTGTTGCTCTGTAATTTGCAATTTAAATGATACTTCTTCGTACTTGACTGCAGACAAAATGAGCTTTTCTGTTCCCATGCAATTTGATGCTTTTAGTTTTGGAGGGGAGGGGACACACATCCTGGAATAAAGATTTATTTTTTCTCTTCCCTGTTTCTTGTTCCTTAACCATCAGCAAGGAGGATCTGCCATAATTTGGTAGTTCCCTTTTGCTGTTTTTCGTTGAAGGCTCAGACCTGTTCTGTCTGCTAATTTGGATTTGCCTGTTTTTTAATCAGTGTGATTTTTAAAAAATATTTTCAGGCTAATGTTTACGTAATTATGGAAAACTTTTTTTTATAAATGATTATGGAAGTTTATGTTTGCGTAACTGCAGAGAAGGCAAGGCCTTCTGTGGCTGGAATAGAGACAGATCCATTTGTTGCTTCATTTTGCAGTCATACACATTGGGAGAGAAATGTCATTTCTAATGATGGAATTGGAAAGCATTTCTCAAATTGAGTGTGTTCTGATGGCAGCGTTACATGGTCCCAGTATGGCTGGCCAAAACCAGTCACTGAGCTCCTTTTATAGTCACAAGTATCTGGAACAGAGGTGACAGATAACTCTTTGTCACAGCATTTCTCAGCATCAACACTAGATGCTGCTGGGGATGACACAATATTGATAACTCTGGAATAGCCAGAAATACTTTGTTCTTCGTCTGCTTTGTATATTGTGAATATACCTGGAGAACTTCATGACCTGCATGGTTGGCAGGTTCGGAACATCAAGAGAAGGATGCACTTTTGAATAGTAAAAAGACAGCATAACATCTGGACTTTGAAAATGAGAAGGATGACTGCTTTCACCCATTTAACCTCTGTAGCCAAATGTATCTGCAGTTACTGGCTCAAGGAGACCTGTAACTGGAAGAAGATGTAATTGTCATCTTTTATACTGCAGCGTCACTGAGATGATGAACTTAGAATTCATGGAATTTGCCTTTTCTCTGTAGGTGTTTGTAGGTGTCCTATAAACCTGATACTTGTTAGGGCAAATGAAGTTGTGTGAAGTCTTCACAGCCTGTCTGACGTCTGCACACTCTGCATGAAATTATAAATAGTTTTGTTACTGAATTGCACAGTTTGTGTTTGTTTTTGGAAAGGTAAAGTGTTGCTGCTTCTCCTACACCTCGTACTAACTTCGTACTAATTCCAGTAAGCAAAATAAATGAAGTGATTACTGGAATTTTAACTTTAAAAAAGTTTTAAAAACACTAGAAAAGAGTCGCTTAAATTGCAGAAGAATCTGTGTTTTAGTTACTGCAACATAGCCTTTTTTTAATGCTGTATGTATGTGGAACCTGTTTTTTAATAATTTCAAAATATAATACTAAGGTTTGCTATATTTAGTTCTTCAAAGACCTTTTTTTTTTAATTTCTTCCCTAATTTTGATTTCAAAAAAGTATTCCATATTTAAATTTCTCGCTCTCAGTGAGGTGAACTTTAGCTTGTTGGGATGAATTTAGATCACTTGTCTTCTTGCAAAGTAAGAGGAGTTCTTAATAGCTTTGTGGAAGTTTGTCTTGTGTTACAGATATGCTAAGTGATGGAAAACAAACCATCAGCATTACTGTGTAGATGGTGAGAAGCACGGATTGTTTATTCCTTTGAACGTGGAACTCACCAGAGTTGATCAAGTTGATCAATCTTGATGGCTTTATTGCAAGGCAAAAAAAAAAAAAGTTGAGTAAACTGGAAAAAATTGCTAAAGTAATGCTGATTGTAGGTGTGTAGAGCAGCGTTGCAGCCTACCTGCAGCAGCTACAGCGATGCTGGGAGTAAAGGGCAGGAGGGAAGAGGGGTGCTGCCCATGTGCGCCTGTGCTGAGCTCTGGGTCGGGCAGCTCAGTGAGCCCAGGCCCTCCTGAGGCTGATGACTTCAGCCTTGATGCTTGGTTTCAGGTTGTTTTAATTGTTTGCAAAACATGTTTGGGGGTTCTCCCCGTGCTGGTACTTGTTCTGGGCACATAGAAAATGCAAACAGACCAGACACTGAGCTCTGTGTGGGTTTATGGTGATGATTCTTTACAAGTTCCTGTGTCTGGAAGTGTGGCGTGTTAGGCTGCTCCGTTCAGCTATTAAAACAGCACTTGTTTGCACTTAACCAAAATACATCTTTGTTGACTTACGCTATTTTTTGTTTTTGAAATGTAGTTTTGCTTTATATGGTGGTTTAGGTGATTTCTCTCTCTCTCTCAGCTAGGACAGATTCGAAGGACAAATGTATTTTGCTAGAGGAAACTTTCACAGTTCAGTTAGACATATTTGACCGTGTTGGCTGCTGCTTTCCTGGTGATACTTTTGGTTAGTAGGAATGGAGGCTTAATCTTTTTAAGCACAGTCCAGATCTTACCACATTTTATGTGGAACATATAGATTCCCAGATAAATTCTCCTGAACTTGAATGTGGTCTGACTGCTCAACACTGTGGGGTGTTTGTGGAAATCACCTCAGTCTCCATGTGAAGGCTACAGCACGAGACAATTGCACAGAAAGAGAAATATTTCCATGCTTCCTTTCCCCTTTCATGCTGGGCAGGTAGTCTGCCTGCTTCTTCTCAATGCCAGGTGTGATGGCACCACTGGGGGCTCTTGTGTGTCCTGTCTGTAAAGTTGACCAGGAAGAGCTGTGGATTTGTTGGTTTTTATGGTTTATTGTAGCTCAAATAACCACAATGAATCTAACTCTGTGAGAGCTGGACCCAAACTCAGCCACGAGAACCTATTTTGAATTTGAAAAATCTTGTTGTCCTTTGTCTGTCCCTAGTGGGGTTCAGTAGGGCTCCATTTTAGGGCCAGTTCTCTTCAGTGTTTTTGTAAATGACTTGGATGCAGGACTCAAAGGTACAGTAGGTAAGTTTGCTGATAATGCTAAATTGGGAGGAGCCATTGACTCCTTTGAGGGTAGATAGGCCTTTCAGAGGGATCTCGATGAATTAGAGGGCTGGGCAATCACCAACTGCATGAAGTTCAAGAGCAAGTGCCGGATTCTGCACCTGGGATGGTGCAGCCCCATTTATACATACAGACTGGGGGACAAGAGGCTGGAGAGCAGCCCCACAGAAAGGGATCTGGGGGTTCTGGTCGATGGCAAGTTGAACACAGGTCAGCAGCGTGCCCTGGCAGCTGGGAGGGCCATGCCCTGGGTGCATCAGGCATGGCCCTGCTGGCCGGTCGAGGGAAGGGGTCATCCCGCTCTGCTCTGCCTGGTGAGGCCTCACCTCGAGCACTGTGTGCAGGTTTGGGCACCACAGTATAAGAAGAACATAAAACTATTGGGGAGTGTCCAAAGGAGGGCAATAAAGATGGTGGAGGGTCTGGAGGGCAAGATGTGTGAGGAGCAGCTGAGGTTACTTGGTTTGCTAAGCCCAGAGGAGGCTGAGGGGAGGCCTCATGGCAGCCTGCAGCTTCCTCATGAGGGGAGCGGAGGGGCAGGCGCTGATCACTGCCCTCTGGTGACAGCGGCAGGACCCAAGGGGACAGCATGGAGCTGTGACAGGGGAGGGTCAGGCTGGATATTAGGAAAAGGTTCTTCACAAGAGGGTGGTCTGACACTGGAGCAGGCTGCCCAGGGCAGTGGTCACAGCGCCGAGCCTGCTGGATTCAAGAAGCGTCTGGACAACGCTCTCAGACGCGTGGTCTGGTTTTTGGGTGGTCCTATGTGGAGCCAGGAGCTGGACTTGATGACCCTGTGGGTCCCTCCCAACTAAGAATATTCTATGATTTGTATGTATATTTATTTATATTGGATGTACATGACATCTGCAAATTAGAAACAGTTTCTGTGCCCCAGAGGTGCCTGGCACGTGTTAAAAATCTGTGGATTCTGAGGCAGCCCTAGCATGGTAAAGGCTCACACTCCTATCTAGGATTTCTGAACCAGTGAAGTGGTTTTGGTTAAAAGGTGATACATGGTCATATGATTCTTGGGCAGACCTGAGGAGATTCATATGGATTGCGAGCATCACCCAGCCCTCATTTGTATGAAACTTTTTTTTCTTATTGTACTACTTTTAGATACCTGATCCATTCTCTTCTCCCCTGCCCCTCTGGGTTTTGTAGTGTGCCAGCATTACTGAGCCTAGTGTAGTCTCTGGAGGATTTTGGATCAAGTTCTAGCTATTGTTTCCTCCTAGTTTTGAGAGGGCAGTGAACAGTCTGTTGGGCTTCACTTCAGTGGCATGGATTTGCCGGGTACTTAAGGTGTGTCTGTAACGTTTACTAAGGGAGCTGCTCAGCTGAGCGCTGAAGCGCTTCTGCTCGCAGTCAAACCAATGTGGCAAGGTAAGTGTGCAGCTGCACGGGCTGGGCTGTGACTGGGTCCGTGCTGCAGATGATGTATCAGTAGCATTGATACGCAATCCAGTGCCAGTTAGGCATGTAATTGCGCAGAAATGGCCTCTAATACCAGTTTCAAGAAGAGCTGCCAAAACCACAGAGCTCAAGGCCTCTCCCTCTGAGTTCGGCCAATACTGGAACGAAACAGCCCCCAGTTTGTTCCTCCGGGACACAGGCCTGCCTTGTTAGGAAATCGGTGAAGTTTGGGAACCCACAATACCTCACATAGCTCTGTGTACAGTAACGGAGAGTGGAAATAGGGCCATAGGCATGAGCAACCAGACAAGTTATAAATATAGACTACTCTCTCAATTCCAGTTTCGTTAGTCATGGGAGGACAGTGAGAGTTTTATAAACTTATAAGGAATATACAAACAGTTCTGAATTTAAAATAACTCTGTATAATTTTTTTAGTGTGTGAAAAGAATATTCTTTTTTGAGACCATCCATGTAAGTATCTGCTATACGCAGTGTGTAAGGATCTGTGTATTTATATGTTCATGTGAATGTGACTTGTGACTACAAAAAAAGGTACAAGAGTGGAAAAGTGTAGCTCAGATGTGCCAAACTCTAGTTGAAACACAGTGGGAAGCAGCGTGCTTCCCACTTTTTGCCAGTATCAAAAGCATGAATCCTGCTCTTTTTAATTTTGTTTAATTTTTTTTTTTTTAAATAAGTGCCTTCCAATGCCTTCTCTGGCTTCAGAGCAGCTGGGGCAGCATCGCTGAGCTGGCTTTGCTGCAGCATGGAGTTCCTGTCAGATACTGCGATACAGCTCACCTTGACTGTCCTTTGTATAAATAAACAAAACTGTCTGGTACTCCCTAATCTGATCACAAATCCTTACTGCAGGAAAGGATTTAGAAAGTCAGAGGCAAAGTCATTATTATTTTTTTTTCCAATCATACTAGTATGAATTCCTCAAAAGCATGTGCTTGTAAGTATGCATGGACAGCTCGTGCATCCAAGTATTAACTGTACTCACCTACATGTACAGCAGTGGCTTGTGTACCCTTTGTTGTAAGTGTATTACATGTGTTTGCAGTTTGTGGGGGATGGCAGAGGAGAGCACAGTTTTCCTTGTTCAGTTTATTTTATCAGTGTGTTGGAAGAACTGAAATAGTTCTGATAACAGGCGATGTTTTTAAAGATAGTGACCTAAGTGCAGCCTGGATGAAATAATGTTGTCATCCTCTTAGGTTAGTAGAAAGCACGGGGAAAACCCATATACTGTTCCCATCAGTGCCCCTCAGTGACCAAAGTTCCTCTTTTTTTTTTTTTTGGTTTTTGGGGGTTTTTTATTTCCGNAACCCATATACTGTTCCCATCAGTGCCCCTCAGTGACCAAAGTTCCTCTTTTTTTTTTTTTTTTGGTTTTTGAGTGCTTTCTAATTTCAGGTATTTCAGCCTATTGCTTGACCTGAGAGAGCTGGGGATGACAGCACTGCTAACTGCAGCAGTTCACTCAGGGCTTCCTTTGGAGTCACAGCAATATCCAGTGCCTCTGCAGATCTGGAGTGGATCTTCTCAAAGCAGGCGCTGCTTCTTGGCACAGCCCTTCTCTAGCAACAGACCAGTAACCTTTTGCAAAAAACTTTACAGCTACCACAAAATTGCAACAACGAAGTGTTGGGATTGTGTTCCAACACATCCATCCCAACCTATAGATGTCACGCTTAAAGAGGTGGGCTCTAAAATGCCGTTTTTTTTCCCTTCAGAAGATGTTCACGCACCAGTTTTGTGGGTTTTTATCACTTCCACTGAGGAACTGAGCACTGAGTGATATATCAAAAACAAGGAATATATTCAGTGGGGCCTCGCGGTGCTTCTGTGAAAGCCATGACTCACGTGTCTTGCACTTCTCTTCAGAGTGCGTCCTCTGGCCATTTAATGTCAGGGATGAAAACATTAATAACCTGAGAGGCAACTGTTGCAGTAGTTTTCTTTGGAGGTTGAACTGCAAAGGATAGAGTTAAAAGTTCACGTTTGGACAATTCAGAATGATTTACAAACAATGAAAGCAGTTTGTATCAAGTCTGAAAAGATGCACGATATTTACCTTACCCTTTTCCCTCTGAAACACAACTGTCCGCAAGTCATGTGGTGTACGAGAAGATACTCATTTTAGTACAGATTTCAGGTCAATTATATCCTCTCTGCTGTTCATGTTGCCTGAAAGTGTGTTAAGGTGCATTAAGAGATTGATGCAGGATTTTCCAGTCTGCCTTTGGGTCCTGCAAAGTCTGGCAAGTTGCGTATTCTGTCTGTGTTTATAATAGAGGAGAGATTTAGAATGAAAATTATTTTGTGATTATTAAAACCAAGAGAAGTGCTCACCTTTTGTTTGTTGTGGATTTCAAGAACGCTACCTTCATTTACTATCAGATTTACTTACACACTCTTGTAGTTCAAGAAGTTGCAAAGGCAATGTTTTGTTTATCATTTTGAACATAATTGGCTTTAATATTGTTTGAAGTGATGTGATCTTGGTAGAAAGACTTCATATCCAGTATGCAGATATCTTAAGTCATGAGGTACTTGCACACTTACTAGTCCGTAATTTGAAACAGCCGCACTCAGGTGTCTCTGACAACTTTCCAACTCGTCAGTATTCTTGCATCTTGTTTTGCACTTCCATTATAGTTCTTTTCTCAGATTCCTGAATATCTAGATCTTAATCCTGTTTTTACTGGGCCACCTCACTAACAGGTGAACTGCTTGGAAAAGATGTGCTCTCCAGGAGGCCCTAATCAATTCGAGTGTTCTTCGGTTTGAATTCTTTTTTCCTTTGAGTTTTAAGCATCTTTTCATTCCAAATGAAAGAGGTTTCATTATTGGCTGTTAACACGGGTGTCCTAGTTGGAGATGGGCAAAAACTTTCTAAATATTCTGTCCTACTGCGTATTATAAACATCAGTTTTACTGAAGCCTTTTTTTACAGTTATGGAATAATTAGCCTTCATCTGGAGCAATGCTGATGTGCGCCTTTAAAATGAGCATTATGTTTCATTGTTTATGCCAGAAAGGTTAGGCCTGTTGATGGGCTTAGTGCATTAATGCGAAGGGCATTCCTGAAATGAAGCAGCAGTTGAATCCTTCAGAACCGGAGACTTTTTCTGCCCAAGAATAAACTGCCGTTATCAATCAGCATTCAGACAACTGCATGATTTAGGCCAGTGCGATAATATTATCAAACTGTCGTATTCCTTTAGAATAAATCTGGAATGTGAATAGTATTCTTTTCCAGCTGGGGTTTTGCCAGGAGATGACTGACCAACACTCCTTGCTTGCAGTATATATTAATTAAACCATGTAAAGCTTGTTGCCTTGCACTTGCAGAATTTGGAGGGCAGGCAGATTGAATCTTGCTTTAAGCAACAGCAAAAAAAAAAAAAAAAGCGAAAGAAACCACATACACACACACAAAACGCCACCACTGCCAATATATTGCTTGTAATCTTGAGTGAAAAGAAAAATAACTTGATGCAGAGCTGTTCTGTAGCAGCCCTTTTCTTTAAGCCTGTGCTAGCGAAGAGTTCAGGGACTTCAGTTGTCCCTCTAGAAGCATTAGTGAGTTTGTGTCCGTGAGTGCTGCATGATGGCAGCGGACTGTGAGCAGTTTTTGCTGCAGTAGGGTGACCCCTGCTTTCATGCAGACCATGCGTTCATCCCCACTGGCATTTGAGTCATTGTTCTGATTTGCATTTTCTCGGTAGGAAATTTTGCTCTTTGTAGAGGAAATTTCTGTTTCTAGAACAGCACAGAGCTGATCGTAGCACTTCCCCCACACACAATTTGCTTGTTTTGTGTCAAAGAGACAGCAAAGCTGGCCTGAATGCCTGATAGATGCTTGTGTATACGCCTTGGATGTGTTTATGTACTGAATTCATACTGGCGTGGAAAGGACAAAGTGGACTTGTTTTTTTCCTCTTTCTCTCAAGTGCCAGCTGCAATGATGCCAGTCTGAGTTGTGCTGGGCAACATAAACTGTTTTGAAAGAGAATGCAATTCATGCTGCCTGGTTTTGTCAATAAGTCGTGTTTATTTGCACCTTCCTGGTCACTAGTATTACGTATTTTGGAGCAAATGGAGTAACTGTACTATATATTGGTTCCTGTTGACTGTGGTCTAAAGTAGTTGTTTTCACGCAGGTTTCCCTTTGCTCTAATTTTTTTGAGATATGATTAGCTCTAACACTGCAGGAGCTTTTAACAGGGCTGATTGCTTCACTTGCAGAAAACCTGAAGGGATGGTAGGTTTTACAGTGCCAAATAGTGTCCCTGAGTCTTCTAGTCACTCTAAATAAACCGGATTTAGCACATGTCATTATTTATCACAGCTGGGAAGCCTAGAAGCTGTTTTGAGGCAACTTCTAGGATGAAGAACGAATGGTAGATAGTAGAAAGAGGTAGGGACAGACCCCTCAAACTCCAGTGTATCCAAGTGAAATGTGCTTTGTGTCATTCGCTCCCTTGTTTTTAATGGACTGTTGTGTTCTTTTCAGCTGGGAAGGAGAGCAGCAGATATGATGCGCTGAGGCATTTGTGTTTTGGGGGGATTACAGGCAGTGCCATGGGCCTCTGGTTTCTCACGGGTGTGCTTTCCTGATGCCTATGCTAGTTCATGCCTATGAACTGTTTTGTTTACTAACACTATTCTAAGGGAGGGAGAACAGTAATGGTGGGGGGGGCGGGTGTTACAAAACTGGAGGGTATTGAATACCTCACCACAACAATACGTTCTAGCAAAGCGATCATTTTATTGAATGATCAGTGTTCTCTCTGCTTCATACCTTACCGCATCTGGTGGCATCCAAGAGTCTCCGGGTGCTGGGTGGTGCTGGGCCGCTTCTGCTAGCCCATCCCCACTGCTTGCATCTTCCTCCTTCCCAGTTGCTTCCAGCTGATCTGGCAGTGGTTGTATCCAACTAAAACTGGGTATTATGCAGACTTTTAGCGTGATATTGGTTTTCAGCCATGAAATCCTGAGGAAGGGGGACATAGGAGTAGATTCCTTTATCAATGTTTCAGATGCTCGAAGGCTGAGCTGTTGGTGGGCTGATTTCGGGTTGGGCAAACTCTCTGAGCCATGGCTGTGTTGAGGTTCTGGATGCTTCATCGCACCAAGTCTTTCATTTAACAGAGACGGCGTATGGCATCTGTGACAAACTGAAGTACTGAGGAGCAGGAGGCCAAAAAGCTTTGTGTGGAAGCAAACCAGATGTAGTTGAACTTCAGCTGGATTTGTACAGTGGGAAGAAAATAATTCACAGAACAACTTCGGAATAAGTTCAAGATCCTTGGAAAGGTCTGCCACACAAAAACAGGCTGGTAATGAGTAGGATGTGAACAGGGAAACACATGGCTCCAGTGAAACGATCTCGAGTCAGACGTAGCTTGCAGGCTGTAGACTTAATGCCCTTGTCTTGCCTCTTGGTATAGACCAAGCCAAATATTTTACTGGTGGGCACGATTGTATGCCTACTGGAAATTTATGGAGAAAGGAATTGATCACAATCCTTTCAATTCATAGTATTGGTGCTGTGTTAAAGTGCACCTTTAAATGAGATCTAGTTGGTAGTTTCAAAATCTGCCACATTTTGTCTTAACTGCTGGAAAGTAAGGAAGTTCTTTGATATGGTAGCTTTTTTTTTTTTTTCCATCGTGGTTTTCTCAAAGATGAGATACTAGTTTTAGAGTGCAGGAGAAAATTGGAAAAGATGGGGGAAAAAAAAATACACCATTGTTAATGTGTTGCTAATACCTGTTTCTATAGCAATATGAAGATTTTAAACAAGTGATCTAAATAAATGGCTTCTTCAGTTCTTTGGAGATGACTTGTTCCCATATTTCTGTGATCGGAACACGTTACTGCATGTATTTAATGTGTATTTCCTTATTGCAACTTTTATTCTGTAGTTATTTAATTCCAGGCCTAGCCATGATTCACTGGAACTGGATTTTCTGAGTAATGTCTCCATTCTTACCATATACTGGGAAAAAGAAATCAGGTCTTGTATAGGCTGCTTGAGCATTTGAAGTCAGCTGTTTGAAAGACTGTACCAAAGTTTAGACCATTAAAATGTAATATTTTAAAAAATCTGTCATGTAGAGGGATTAACATTCCAAAAATGACCGTTTTTTCTGTCTTCGTGGATAAATTTAGACAGCTAATTTTTTCAGTAGTTGGCTCGGAGAAAATGCTCCCTTCCTCCTCTGGTTTCTGCTCAAAGCTAGTTTTTTTTCCTTGTCTTTCAGAAACAGTATTGTATGTGACGGATGCTCTAAAAAAAAAGAAAAAATATATTAAAAAAGGATTGAATATCATTTTACAAGGAGAGGAAGAATCTTTAAAAAAAAAAAAAAATTATCCCACACTTGGCAACCTTTTGATTGCCGGCATGTGACTGGCACGGAGCCATCCTTGGCAGAGTCAGATGCCTCCGCCTGCCAGAAGTCTTCCTCTTCTGGCTGCACTCTCCCTCCCTGTGACTGATTGTTTGTTCACCTGATTTTTCTGTTTCAGCGTTGCTGAAGTCATGGCGTCTTGGAGATAAGAACACTTTGTCTGTCCAAACTGTACAATAGCAGTGATGTTAACACGGAGTGGTTTCAGAGACCTTGCGCTCTGTGCACACTTCAAACAGCATCGAGATATTAGATGTCAGAAAAACTTACTACCACCTCCTTAGTATTAGACTGTCCCAAAAGGAACTGCCATAAATACAAAGAGATGATTTGTTTCTTGCTTTTGGAGAATTGTGTTTGAGGATTTCCCAAACTTGCTTTGTTTTTGCAATTTTGGTTTAGCATCTTGGGGATTTTAGTTGAGAATGATGAGTCTCTGAGTCAGATTCTCTTGGAACTCTTCTTGGTTCTTTGTATGATCGTTGTATTTAAATATTTCTCTTCTGTACGGCAGGTCTGCATCTGAGCTGCTCAGTAAGCAGGTATCTTGAAATATAAGCAGGTCTATTGAAATATAAGCAGGTATCTTGAAATAAAATATTTTGCATTTTTTTTAATGAGTAATCATAGTATCTTAATAGTATTTGGAAAATCTCTTGAATTTGTTGACAAGGAAAACTTTTCATTTGAAGAAATCAGAGGGAAGGTGAAGTACACAAGGTCAAAGACACTACTGCTGTTACTTTTTTTCTAGTAAATTTGACTTGTGGCTGCTGGTATTCTTGTCATGTCATTCTTTGAAGAGCTGATGATTATTCAGTACTTTCACTCCCTAAATGTAAATAATTAGACTCTCTGGTCTAGTCAAGCCTCCATCATCTCTTTAATAAAATCATGAAGCTGCGTAAGGGTCTGCCCTTCTCTAGGTCTTGCTTTGACTTCCTTCTTCAATGGCTGCACTCCAAGGTCTCTGAAATTTTCCATTATCTTGGTAGCTCCACGTGATGACAATTAAGTATTTCTTGCCCTTGTGGTTGTCAGCAAGGATTTATTCTTTTTTCTTGTATACGGTCATCAGCCTTCATGATTCAAGGCACTGTTGTACCTAGCTGATAAATTCTGTCCCAAAATGTCAGCCCACCGTTTGCTTATGTTTGTGTCTCTAATGTTCTTGCAGATTAAAGTCAGCAAGTATTCAAGTGTAATTCAGGGTTTTTGGCAAAAGTGTTTTGGAACCTGCATTTTAAAAGTTTTGCTACACATCTAGCAGCCCAAGTAGCACAATTTGTGTTGGGTGGGTGGGGGAGAAGGATAGATGGGGCTGAGTTGTAAGACCAGGCGATGTTATTTAGTAAGGCTTTTTAACAGGGATAACTTAGGGAGCTGGCATTTAAGACAGGTAAGATTTTTTGTTGTTCATAATATATCCTATACACACAAAAGTTTTTGTTCTGCCTTTTCAAGGAAACAGGATACCCGTATTGTCTCCAGGCTGAAAACTTTGCCAACGCTAGCAAGAATGGGACTGAGAGAAAAATGAGGTTGCTGAGCTTTTAAAAAATAATCTCTGAAATGTTTTCAAGAGTTCTTGTTAAAATGGCTGTGATTAAAATATTACTATAGTTGAAAATCTAGTTCACTGATTACCTTTTCCATATGAACTTGTATATCCTTTTTTGCTCAATTTTTATTTCTGTAGACGACAATCAGCAGATTTATGAAGAGATGCAGGGAATCCTATTTATGTATCAGACTATTCATGAATTGCAGAGGCATTAAGGCAATACGGAAGTCTTTCCCAAGAATGAAATAAACTCTTTTTCTACTGTGTTCATCTGAACACTGAATGCCGCAGCCTTTGTTTTTAGCAAATGTCTGTCCAGATGAAAACAAAAATCATGCAGTGCTTCTTCAGTAAATCTGATAATGAACTTTGTGGAGGCATGGGGGTGTGTGTTTTTTCTTAGTAGGGCTTTGAACTGGAAATGTAGCTACCACACTAAATCTGAATTCTGGCACCCACTCAGAACAGCAGTCCATCTGCTAGCAAGACATGCTGCTTTTTTTTTTTTTTTTTTAAATCCCTTAGTAGTTGCCAATGTGAGTAGTACTGTGTATCTTAATGTGCCTTACTGAGGTGGCATCTAGGCACACTTCGCTCCTTTCACACTGGTGCAGGTGACCATCAATAAAAGATTTTACACCTACATGCTTATTTATTTTTAGTTGGGATGTGGTATGTATGGGTTTTTAACTCTACAAGAAAAAAAAGAATCTAGTATATTTATGCTGTGCATTATTTAGCAGTAATTTCCTCCTCACTGCTGTGCTGGGTTTTATATAAGTAACTGGCTCTGCAAAAATCTTCTCAACTTGGCCTATGTGAGTGTGTGCGGTGTTTGCGCTGCCTGTGCTGGTTCTACCAGTGCGTCGTTAGCAGGACACACGGCAGCCACCTCCTTGCTCCCATTTCCTTGCTCTCAGGCTCTCCCTCTTCCATCCCCCTTCTCCTTTTCTGCCTGGTTTCACTCTGAAAAAGTGAATATGCGGGTATGGAGCAGTGGTGGTACCAGTAGTGCTGCTGGGTTATAATAGCAGTATATGCAAGGAAGTTGCAGAATGAAGTAATGTTTTTTGCGGGATGACTAGTGCAATTGGATGAGAGTCAAGTCTCCGGGCAGCTTCAGTCGTACCTGGATCTGTCGCGTTCATTTCAGTGTATCTGTGTTATCTTTAATACAAGCTTGTTTTGTTATTTGTAAGTGGCTACCTCTATGCAAGTAATAGCACTGTCAGGTGCTGTAAGCAAGGCTGCTGATGTAGCTTAACAGCTACCTGCTCACGTAGGGGAGATATTGTTACGGTTGTCAGGTTGCTTGGGGAATATCTGCAGGTTGAATGTACTCCACGAAATTTTTCTAAGTGGCAATTGTATAAGGAGAAGCCAGCTTGGTACCCAGATGCCTGCTTAAACTTGCAAAGTTAAGCAAGATCAATATAGAACCATTTTGGTAATAAACACAGAAATCTCTGATGTCCATTTTACAAGTCCTTTTGAGGGTGGACACTACCTTAAAGCTGGCAGAAAATGGATCAAGATTTTAGGGCGTTCAGTCCTGTATTAAAACAACACTGTAGTTTCAAACTGAAAAATTGCAGTGCTTTGCAGCCCGTGCTATATGCAGAGGAATTTAAGATTTTTCTGATTTCTTGCACCACTTGAATGAAGCTTCCTCTGTTAATGCTTTGCTGCTTCTCAGATTTTTGAGGGCCGGGAAAGAGAAACTGCAGTGCAGAACTGTTGTGGAATTGTTACCATTTCTTAAAACATTGTCTTTCCATGCAGCCTGGGCTCTATTGCTTCCACGTTCATTTTGGGACAGTAACTTTTTTGCTGGTTATATGCTTTTTGCTCACATAGTTCAGTTTAAATGTCTTGTGGTGCTTTGCTTGGATCGTGCTGGAGTTGTACTACTGAAATTTTGTTTTACGCTGTTATAATTGGTACTATTTTTTAGCTAAGTTAGAAAGTGGAAAACAGTCACTTAATGCAAACCAGATTTCCTATCTGTATTTGTTTACAGAGCCTCTGGCACACAGCTCGGATGGCTAAAAGGCCATACAGCGCTGTAATCAAAATGTTGTTGTTACATAAATACAATGCTGCCACTTCGTTTGATGCAACAATAGTGACATTGTCTGGTGACGACTCTGCTCTTTGTTTGTTTCTTCCAAGCCAAAATGCTTTCATGTAAAATGAATGTCTCAATAAATTTGCACCCCATTTTTTTTCTCTTACATATTTTGGTCTCTGAACCTGGAATTTGGGGATAAGGCAGAATTCTGTTATGCTCTTCAGGGGAAAACACCAGCTTCCTGATTGCATAGTATTTGATGTGTACCATCTGTACTTTATTAAACGTTATTTTGCATACGTAAGCAACGTTGGGATGCTACATTGGGGTCAACCTAACCATGTGTGCTACAGGATAGCAGTGCTTTATTGTACAAGTGTAATTAAGTTGTTTAAAGGAAGCTTGTTTTCTTGCCAGTGAAAGACCAATTTTAAGTACAAATGGGAAAGACAAGAAATGCTTAGAAAGACAATGTCAGCACTCAAAAAAAAAAAAAAAATTAACCATAATATTAGGGCTGTGGAATGGGTTGCAGTACTTGGTTGTTTCCATTATCCTTATGTTGATATTGCTTTCAAAAATTTTATTTCATTGGTTCATGTTATAAATTTGATCTGAGAAAAAGGTATTTTCAAGCAACTGAAACAGAAAAAAAAAAAAACTAATCAATTTTACAGGAATTGGTTCTTTTGCAGAGCTGGTCTAGAGCCCAGGGAATGAAAACATAGAATTGTACAGGGTTTTTCTTTAATACCACTGCTTTTATTTAACTGCTCTTACTCACACTACCTTGCCTTCTGTCTTGCAGTGTGCCCCAGCTCATGTGGCAAGCGAGCCTGTACAGACCAAAATGAGTGTTGCCATCCTGAGTGCTTGGGGAGCTGCACAGTGCCTGACAACAACACCGCTTGCGTGGCCTGCCGCAATTACTACTATGAAGGAGTCTGCATGCCCACCTGCCCTCCCAACACCTACAAATTTGAGGGCTGGCGCTGCGTGACTAAGGAGTTTTGCTCCAAAGTCCCTGCTACCGAAACAAGCGAATATGAGAGGTTTGTGATTCACAATGACGAGTGCATGGCAGAATGCCCCTCTGGATTCATACGCAACGGGAGCCAAAGGTAATGCAGCTTCTGGAGAGTCCATCAGAGTTGGCACGTTTGAGTTTTTCTCCCCGTGTTCTGCGGCAGCCTTGTGATGCAAATTACATTCAGTAGAATATATGATTGGGAGTTGCAGGACTTCACAGTAAAGACTTGCTTAGACACTATTTAAAGGTCTGACTGTGTGTGGTCCTGTGCATTGTCAGTTCCCACTGATTCTTCTGAAGGACTTGAGGAGGTCAGTACAATGCAGGTCTTTAAGTAGACAGTAACAACGTGAAAGTGAGAGCCAAGGAAGACAGGATTGGTGATCAGCAGATGATCATTATCACACACGGAGCAAACTGTAGGAGTCATCTTGCTTCACATATCATTTACTTAATGTGTACCTGCATTTTAGACACGTATTCTTTAGTATGTTTAATTTTGTTTTCCTTTTTCCACTGTTTTCAGAAGATAACAATGCTGTTTTAGAAAGGAACGATCATGAAGAAGTATACAAAAATAATGCAGTAACTGACAATATTATCCAGAACTTTTTTTTTTGCGAGAATGTCACTCACCTGCTCTTATTTCATTCTAACAGTTGGAGTGATGTGTAGTTATGACTTTATTTTGCCTGTGATTAAGCAAACAGCCTCAGTTACCTGCTGACCCTTGGAAGTGATAGAACTTGATGAGTAATGGACAGTCAGTGTGCTAAAATTCTTAGTGCTTCAATACTACGCTAAAAAGATGTCTTCATGTTCTAAGATGCTGGGTTTTTTGGAGAGGTGGTTGTGATGATGCCTGCACAAGCTGTGTGTCTGTGCATGTGTGCGTGTCATTCATCCACTCATTCAAGTAGCGAGGCAGTCTCCAGTTCACATTCGGATGTAAGCAACTTAACACCGTGTTTGCTCAAATCCCAATATTCACCTGAGAAATCTTTCACTTGTTATCTACCTGAGGTTGCAGTACCAGCTGTTTGAACAACTTATACTGAAGCGCATGGCCATGCTATCTTATCTCAGTGTTCTGCTCAGCTGCAGAGATTGAAAGGAGCTGTAACCCAAGGCCAGTGAATGTTTTGTTCCCCAGAGGTGGTGTTAACAAATAGTTGCAAATGGAAAGCATTTCCAGCATTCTTTGTACATGTAGTTGAATGCCTGTTGCTTGTGTCTGCAGCTTTTAGTGGTTTGTGGCATGTTATAGTGCAGGATTTTGAAATAAGATCTTACTACTAAGAAAAGGAAGCTTCTTTCTTTTGTGTTTGCACATGAAAAACTGTTGTTATCAGTTTACATGTTTCTTTAAGCCTTAGAAGAGTGGTTTCAGTTTCTTTTAAAAGTAATAAATAGTAGGTCTATGTTCATCAGTGTTGGCATCAGAAGCTTTTGTCTTCAGAACTAGGTTTGTTTTTTTTCTTTCATTTTTCCCATCTAAAGCAATAATATAGAGTAAGTGATAATGAAAAACAATTTATTCTAGTACTTTCATTTGTAAGACAAAAACCAAGCTTGAATCAGAAGGACATTTACCAGAGGGAGTGATCAGAGGGCATGTTTTGTCCACATGTGAAATGTTTAATTTTGAGATGAGTATGACAACAGTGTAACATAATCTTTAAAAAGCTGTTGTAGCCAAAGGCTAGGCTAGCCCAAGTTCTTGCTCCTTGAGTGTGGCCTGTAAGAAGTGCTTATGAATGCCTGTGAGTATAAGAAGCAGGACAAGTAAGCCTGGCAATCAGATTTCTCTGAGCGGCTGCACCTGTCTTGATGTTTTGTAGTCACTGGTGGACCTATTCTCTTTCAATCTGTGTAATCCATTTTAGATCTGTGTAGACTTCTCATCTGCCTCTCCCAGTTCTTGTTGCAGTGAGTTACACAAATTAGTTTTGCCTCGCAAGAAGATGCATCACTTTATTTAAACTTGCTGCTTTTAATACCTCTTATGCTATGAGAAATATTGACTAATTTGCTGCTCACTTTCTCCTTGTCAGTCAGGACTGTATGCTCCTTCGGTTGTCTTTCCCAAGTTGAAACAACCAGGAGCATGGAATTCACTAGTGCTGATCTTGAAATGTTCATTTAAGGGCATGGAGCCAGAAAACTTCATGAAATCTATTAATGGTACTTGCTCATCTCAGTCCAGTTCCTAGCTGGCCTGTTTTTGGAGGTTGAGCCTGAATTAGCATGAAACTTCACTACCACTTGAGGTTGTCTGTGTAAATTAGAAGGGCAGCGTTTCTGGTTATAATTAAGTTGGAGTAAATGCAATGGCACTATTTGTTTTTGTTTTTTTTAAACCTGAAGTGCCTTTGCAGAAGGATAACAAAGCCTTTTAGAAAATGGCAGACAGCAGGTACAAGTCAATGTTGCTGTAAACAGGAGCTATAATGTTCCAGCCTCTCTAGAGTCCCGCAAGCAAGCATGTTACACTTATCTGCAGGCCTCCACAGAAGTACAGTAACTTTCATTCTAGTTTCAAGTATTTCCCTAAACTTCAGATGGAATTGTCTTTCAAAACTGAATTTAAAGCAGTCCAAGGACTCAGAGCCATGTAACATTACTTATTTTTAGTCTCCTTTTCTTTCCTAACAGTATGTTCTGCAGTCCTTGTGAGGGACCTTGCCCTAAAATTTGCGAGGACGGGAAAACGAAGACCATTGACTCTGTTACATCAGCACAAATGTTGCAGGGATGCACAATTCTCAAGGGAAATTTGCTGATTAACATCCGTCGTGGAAGTAAGTGATTGCCCTTTCTTTATGAACCTCCTGATAAGGCTGCTTTTAATATGTTGCTTTTGTCAGCGTAATGATAGGAACATTAAAAACTCAGTGAACTGTTTGCTTTCCATCCCGTAGCAGTGCTCCTGTTTGGTTTGGCCCGCTGTGGCACCATTCTCCATCATGAGGATGGAATAGGTAGTCAACTACCAACTATGAAACAGGGAAAGCTGGTATTTTTGTTAGCTTTTTTTGGCAGGGCAGGAAACCAGGACTAGGCAGGGAGATGAGCAATAGTCCCAAAAAAATAATAAAGGCCTGAGAAAGTGGAAAAGTGGAAAATCCTTGCATCTGGGTAGGTAAATAAGAGTTCTCTGCAAGTAGGGCATTGCACTGTAAGACGGGGAATAGCCTCAGTTTGTAAGGCAAGGTGTGGTGTCTTGCTAAAACATGCCATCAACAGCTCTGAAAACTTGAATAGAGCCTAGCACTGTGCCTCTGGATGGTCATCATTAGTGAGCTGGCCATCTTTGTTGCACGTCTTGAACAAGCCTGGATTAAATTTGTCAGAGAGGTGATTCATCAGCCAAGGAAGTGTTGACAGTTGATGAGCTTTTAAGAAAACAGTAAAAATCACTGTTAGTTTTTGTTGGAAATGTATCTCCCTATGAAAGGTGCTTTTTGGTTTCATGAATGTAGTTGAAAGGTTCACATCTATTTGATTCCCTTTCTCCTGCTGAATAAAAACTATGGGGTTTAGAAACAGCAGTGTGTGGATTATTTCACTCATGGTCCCACTGCTGCTAGTAGATTCTTCCCTATGAGAGATTTTCAGGTTATCTGGAGCAAGAGTGTATGGGGGGTGGTGGTATTATTTAAGTATTATCTAAGAGTGCTGAAGAGCATCTACTTTCTCCCAGCTCATTTGGTATGGGAACCAGCCATTGGTATTTGAACTTCCCAGCCATGTGTTAGGACTTCATTTTGTTTATGGCGGCAAATACACCCCGTTGCAGCTTCTCCCATCCTGAGTTCTTCTTAAAAATGTCCCCTCACAACTGCGGTGTCATTCAGCAGGATAATGATACCAGGCAAGGACTGCAAGCCTTGAGCCTGATGAAGAGTGTGAAGTTGCAGCCCTAGGCAAGAACACTGCAGGTCCTAGGGAAGGGGCAGCACTGAAGAGTAGTGCTTGCTCTGAAGAGGTTTTAATAGCTTGTTATAGAAATCACATTTAGCATGCTATATGGAACATGCTCCATGGCATGAGGACATCTGTATGGTTTTATGTTTGTTGTTTCATAGAGTTCCCAGTTTTGTAGCTGAAGCTTTCTAGGTCACTAAAATTAGTGCTTTATGCCCCAGTGGAGATCAGTAACATACCCCTACCTCTTTACCTTCATCTTCAGTCTCATTCTCTATTTTCCAATGGAGCTTTCTTCTTGAGCCTTACACATCCTCTCGTGGATGTGTACTTTTACACAAGGGTCTTTTCAGCCGTGCCAGTATGCTGGCTCAGTATTTGGTGCTGGCTTCAGAGTACAATGTCCATGAAAAAAACAGGTGTACTGATACAGAAAAGCAAGAGTGGCTTTCCAGTGTTGATCTGTCTTTTTGTTCTTCAACCATCTGTCTGCAAAGGTAACTGCTACTGTAGGAGGAATGCTGCTGTCTCGTTTTCAAAAGCAACAAATGCAGACGTTTTCTTCTACTGAACTGATACTGAGTTAAGTAGAATACTGAATAGAGCTATGAATTCTGGAATAATAAAACTGTTTTTTAATATAGATAACATCGCTTCCGAACTGGAGAATTTTATGGGTCTGATTGAGACTGTAACAGGGTATGTGAAGATTCGCCATTCCCATGCATTAGTCTCCCTGTCTTTCTTGAAGAACCTGCGATATATTCTGGGAGAGGAACAGGTGGACGGGTAAGTGTTCAGATACTTGTGGATGCAGTTTCACTTTAACTTTAGTTTGCAGGTTGCAATTGTTTGCTATTCTTTAAAATACTAACATTAAATTAATTATATATCAAGCAGAAAATAGCTTGGTCAGGAAGAGTGAAGTTGATCCCCATGGTTGCTGTGGGTTATTCTGCTACTGTAATGTGTATATATAATGTATGATACTTTTTGGTACTCTGCAGTTGTTTTGTATAACTCCTGTTTTCCCATGATGGTAATTGGTAGCAGAGACAAAAGTTTTTATCCCCGTAGAACTTGCAGCGCTGAGGTGTGCTGATGTTCCTTCAGCAAACTGCCTTGCTCGTTCTCTTCCTGAATCAAGTAGCAGTCCAAGTTTAAACCTGTATTCTGTGGGAGAAGTCTGTTAGTAATGAGAGAACTATTAAATGAAGAATTTTGGGAAACCGTATAGGAAAAGGTGGTAGGAAGGTCATGGGAAAGGCTGCTTGTGTCTGATTTATCTGCCCCAACAGGATAAAGTTACAGCATGATGGATTCATCGCAACCTCCCTCTTTCTCTCAGGCTAGTCTTTGGTCAGCCTTAAATTCTTCAAATTCCACCATTTGACAGAGCAAGTTAAAGGGCAGCTCTTCATCCTGCACTTGAAAAGTACACTGTCTTTTTCAGTAAGAACATTGGCTCTACGGAAAAGCTTGTTTCTAATTGCAAATCCTAGAGGCTTGTCACTTTGCTGAGCACAAGGCTCATTCACCCCGCTTATGATGTGGTGTGCTCTAACAGATCCTCCAATTATCCGTTTGTCTTTTCTTCTACCTCTCTCCCTCTCCCCCCCCTCTCCCCGAACCCCCTGTAAATTTGAATTCAGCTTTGGGTTTTAAGTAGCTTATGTTTCTGATACTTTGTGTGTCAGCAAGGAGAGCCAATAGGAAGAGAAATAGTAGATTTTTAAATCTGATTCCCAAATAGAAAAGTAAGTGGCGTAGCTTTGAAGAGGAAAATGGGGCTGAGTGGGGTTACCTGAGCTAAAATTTGCCTGTGCTAGGAAATGACTGCAGTTGCACACTTGGGCTTTCCCTGGAAAATGCCTAGCATAATTTAGGCATTACCACAACTTAAATAACATTTCCAAAAATATTCAGTTGAAAGTATAGACACCTGGCAAGAAAGAAGTGAGCTTGAACAAGTACTTTGGCACAGCTATGAACAACAGGGAATGGGTTCTTAACCTGGGAAGTACTGGTCTGCTTGAACAATAGTTGTTCATACCAGTGCTGCCAGGGGGGTGTGGGTGGGTGTGCTAAATTAAGAACCATTACGGTAGTTGTTCATTACTTGACTGTCCCCTGCCGCACCGTCGCTTTTTATTGAACAGGACTAACAAAACAATACTTCAATATTTCTTCCTTACTCATTTACTGGTGCCTGCCCTGTTTGTCACAGAACATGAGAAGCTTAGAGGGAATTTGATTCCTTCAGTTGTTTTCAGGGTATTCATTACCTCTTTTGAACATCACATCAGTACTCAATGTGCTCCCACTGCAAGAAAAATTTTCCCCTTTACAAATAGGGAAACTGAGACGGAGATGTGCTGGAAGGGTCTCGGTGTCCACTGCAGGATTTTGATTCCTAGTCTGGTGCTCACTCAGCCCAGCCATTCTGTCCTCTGCTGGGGTGCTGTGTGCTCATCGCTGTCTTCAACATCAGCTGCCCTGTGGGTGGATGGCACGTGGGCAGTGCTTCTCAAAGTGTCTCCAGGTTGGGTACCTGGAAAACAAGCAATCTGCAGGCTTCAGGAGCAAGTAGGGAGACAATAGCCAAGGCACAACTGTTTTCTGTCATGCTGCTGTATACGTTTGGCTCTGTTGTCATAAGGCCCACATCAGTGATCAGGGTCACACTGTGATACAGGTGTGGAATGTGCACCAAGTTAATAGGCACCTTCTTAGTGAATGTTTTGTACGTGTAAAGTGATGAGGGTTTTCCTTTTTGCTCATCTCGTACTGGTTGATGTTCCAGCTAATCCAGTGGGATTTTTCTTTCTTTCTCTTCATTGTAGCACTGAGATGAACAGCTTCTCTTCTGTATGTCCTACAGGTTGCTCGTCTTGTTCCAGGCTTGTCAGGCTCTGTCTGCTATAAACCTGGTCTTCTGTAGCCAGCTCATCCACTGCAGTTATTCACAGTCCTATGCCAGGTCTTGGTCCCTTTTTGGTGCAAGTCACTTGCCTTTACAGATCATGCATTGCCCTCTTTTTAGCAGCAAATTTGTCTGTTCATTGCCCCTTTCAGGAGCTTTTTGTGTCATGTATGCTGTGGAAGGGGATAAAGGGTGATTGAAAACTTGTTATAACGCTTTTATTACCTATATCTCCTTTTGGTGCGGATGTAGTGTTCTGGATCATTGCTTTACGATGCATGTATGTGGACAGATGTGGCATTGCGTGCAGATACAGAGTGTGGAGCAGGTTTTGAATGTATGCAGTCAATAACTAAGTAGCTGTGGGTGCTTTGCAGTTGGGGATGCACATCATGTTGTGGGAATGCTCTCCTGTGGGCGTGCACGAGTTATACAGGTTGCCCTGAGGCTTTCTTATGGCACAGCCTGGGACCAGCTGTGCCTTCTAGTCCTGTTCAGAGGTTTAGCCTGTCCTTCAGGCCATGATCTCCAGTCATTCACTTAGATACTGTCTCTAGGGTTTGACTGGCAGTGCTTTGTTTTCCTACACTGAATCTTTTATTCTTTCCACACTATCTTCCTTGGCATCCCTACTTTTTCCACAGCTGTTGGAGCCAAAGTCTGATATAATCTTTATTTATAACTTTATTTATAACCTAAGCCTAAGTGCACTCCCGTTGCCCTCTGTTCCACCTTTCAGGCCACGCAGCGTTGCATCTCTCCTGTGACTGGGACTGGATATAGCATTCCAAGTGTGGTTTCCCTGGTGCTTTGATTGGTGCCAGAATCACTTCCACTGATTTATACTTTCAGTGTATATAGGAACCCTTAGGACTTGTTTGCCTTCCCTCAGACTGCTGCTCAAACTTGTGCTTTAAAAGCTTTAAAGCTTTAAATGTATGGTCCACAGAAATTCCAGACTCTGGCCCAGTCAGTGTGCAGTTGTGTAAAGCACCAGTGTATGCTTGATTTGCCCCGTTTATTCAACTCTCTTGAAAAGCTTAGCCACATTGCTTTAATGCAAGAATTATCTCCAGTGTCTAAAGCATAATTACCACAGTTGTGAGCAGGAGACAAGCTAGGCTGTTATTAAATATTTAAGATGATTTCTGTAGTCATGGAGCCACACCTCAGTTTATTGCATTAAATGTAAGTCCAGTTTTTTGAGTCTTTGCTGAAAAGCTTAGTTGCCATCACTTAATCACACAGCTCATTATAGTGAAGTGTCATCTTTTCAGCAGTGCACAAGGAGCTGCAGGGATTTTAGTCATCTGTAACAAAGTAATAGGTGTCTGAAATAAACACACTTTTTGGTGATATCTGTCGAATCCCACATGCAGCGTAGCATCATCATTCTCTCCAGGCAGGATGCGTTTAACACGTATCTGTGTGCTCCCTTTTCAACTGTGTTAGTCACCAGAGCACATTCTTCTCAGCATCTGACTACGGTGGTACCAGGTGTATTAACTTTGTAATTAAGCCCTGGACATTTAGGGGACACTTGGAAATAGGATAAACCACTTCTCTTTCATGTTGTTCTGAAAATACACTGAACATTTTGGTAGGTTACAAGAAACTGCAACTGTGTTCTGTGCAGACTGCAACCAGAATGCAGTTTTCACTTCAGGCTGGATGAGGAAGGAATTAATGCTGGATTTTATTTCAAATAGTAGAAGGAAAATCATAAATGAGTAGTATGTCAGCTTATTATGAGCCCCATGGTTTGTCTGCCATGTTACCTTGACTGTAGCTCTGGCTGTGGTTAAAAGGATGCAAAGAAAGTATAGTTTTGACTGTGGTGATGGGGGCTTACCAATGCAAAATGGCTTACACAGACTGCAAACATTTATTGTGCTAGTAATGGATTTTATGTTGATACAGTTGTGTTGGTAGGACTTTCCATAGAAATAATAAAATAAATGCTGCTATGATAGGTTGTTTTGATTTAGGCTCATCACGTACACAAACCTTTAACTCATTTCCTGATTTGCGCATTCCTTTCCATGCTATCCCAAAATGTATTTTTGCGGGTGTTGTCTTATTGCTGATGTAGAGCCTATTCTCTTGTTTTTGCTGCACCTGTTTTTATTCAGTTCAGTACAGTGGAGTGGCACCAAGAATTCCTGTATGACAGGATTTACACACACGCACAACTTTGCATTTAATGTCTGTGGATGTTCATATTATTCCACTGCTATGTCTAGGGAATGGGCTCAGCACATGCTGCTGCTGCCAGTGTTATTAGTTCTGTACTTTGAAGTGTGGATCCTGCGCTGTGCAGTCCATGCAACTGTTCACTGTCAGGTTTTGATGTATAGGCGCAACTGTACTTGGCGCAACGTAGGAAATCTTTATTGGGCCAAAAGGTAAACTAAGACACAGTGAGGCAGGGAAACCTCACTATGCAAACTCTTACAGTTGCTTTTGTAAACATAAGCAAGACAGTTGTGTTCACTATTTTATTTTATCATCAGAACTGCAGCATGTTTTTCCTCCCATAAGGTACACAAGGTTTATTGCTTCCCATTTGCCACAAAAAGGAAAATCTATTGTAGCGATCTGCTGTCCAGAGGACGTGAATTTGTATTCCTTCTAGCAGCTTCCATATTTATCCCTTATTAAAACACGTGTTGGAGCGGGCTTTACACAGTGTGGCATCAGCCTTGGAGTCCTGTGTTACAGTCATTTCCCTGCCCTCTGACCAAAGTGAACGTTCAGGGAACACTTGTTCCATGGGAGAGAAGAAAAGCATTTACTCTGCTGAATACCAATTTAAAGTAATGAGAGGAAATAGTCTTTTAAAGTTTGCTTTTATTAAGGTATTGTTGGTGGGAACTGGCTATGAATTAAAACTAATATTTTTCCTTCAAAAACTTCCTTCTAGGAATTATTCTTTTTATGTGCTTGATAACCACAATCTTCAGCAGCTGTGGGACTGGAACCATCATAACTTGACGATCAAGGAGGGGAAAATGTACTTTGCATTTAATCCTAAACTGTGTGTTTCTGAGATCTACCGTATGGAGGAAGTTTCAGGAACCAAAGGGCGACAAAGCAAAGGAGATATCAATCCAAGGAACAATGGAGAAAGAGCCTCTTGTAAGTTAAAACACACACAAAAAAAAAAAGCCTACGCCACATGGCCATGTTGCTGACTATTACAACACATAGAGGTTAGAAACTACAGTAGGCTTTCTATACAAACTGTTTGATGAAGAAAACTGCTTTCAGAATACCCTTTCTTTGTGTGACAGCAGCATTCTATAACAATAGGAACATACTTGGGATATGAGAAATAAAATCTTATTTTTTGATATGGCCAATGAAGAGCAGTTTCTCTGTTTCCTTTGCAAATTTACAACATTACTGGTATTTTCCTTGCTCAGATATCTGCTCTTTCTTGATGTTAAGGAGGCTGCTGAAATAACAATTCCATGGACTCCAAAATAAACCATTTATGTTACATTCAAACTTCTTTTCAGCTCCTGCCAAATATTACATCTTGTTGCTAGAAATGCTTGTTGCAAACTCAATTTTCTGTGCTTTATTTTCAAATTATTTGCTTTTGATTTGAGAACTGTTTTTAGTGTTCTACAGTGTACTTAAACTTCAGTGTCTCTGTTTTTAATTTTGGGTTCTGCAATGGCCGAAGTTTTTTGAAAGTCCTCTGTAGACTCTGGTGGTCTTCACATCAGGTCTCTAGGTATAACCAACACATTTAAAAGCAGTCTCTCATGTAGGAATTAAGAAGACAGAACACTTACAGATTTGACCTCAGACTCTTAGAACTGACAGTGTATTTTTCTTTGGTCTATTTGTGGTGTTCTTGGAGCTGAGTAAATTAAAATGCATCTTGTGTATAAGTCAAGTCCCCTTGTTCTGGGTGGTGTTTACAAAACTAGGACACGTACTCTGCTGAATGTCTCTTTAGGCATGATGCAGAAATGCAGATGTCATAGATCCTTGTTGTAAGCACACTCCATTCTTTGCACATTCAATAGAGCAAAGGCTTGCAGTCCTGGAGGAGTTACAGACACACAGCCAGTCCTTACTACCACTGAGGCTAGTGCCAGCCGCTGCCTGTTTTTTTTTCTTTTTTAAAAAAAAGAAAAAAAAAAAACAGAAAGCTTTCTGACTCTGAGAAGGGGAAAAGAATCAACAAAAGCTAAACTGCCTTTGAAAAGATAGCACCAATAGTGGCAGTATACATGAGGGTGAAACCCCTTTTATTTTCAGAGGCTTCTGTGGAACATTAGAAGCTAATTCATGGTTGACACTTAGAACATAATTTCTTCATCCAAGAATTAAGTTTTTAAAATGCTATTTTGTTTTCGATTGGAAAACTCATTGAGTTGGTAGTGGGAAGCCATTCATTTCAAAGTTGGCAGCTTTCATCCACCTCTGTTCAGAAGAGTAGCTGGAAGCTGCTGCCATCAAATGGTTGTGCAGTATATGAACTGAGTTTTGGAGTTCTTGGTCCAGCCTGTAATGAATGGAAATGTAAACTCCTTTGTCCTTTCTGTTGTGTCCAGTCTCCGGAAAAACAAATTGTAATTGTCAAAAATTTACTTGGAAAGTGAGAATATAGAGGCCAGTTACTGCTCTGCCTGTGCATTGGGGTTAGATGATGAATTTAGTGCTACTAAACCAGTCCTGTTAATAAACAGGACTTCCATTTCTCACTCAGGGAGAGTCTGAAGTAGTTTTCAAGAGCTTTCTGATGATGCATTAAAAGAAAATCTGCTTTTAAAACAAACAAGCAAACAAAAAACCCAACAACAAACACATAGCTCCAGCATACACTATAGTGATTGCCAAGGCCAGTGCTCATCCTTAAGCACTCAAATATAGTAGGATGAAATACTAAGGAATAAGGAGACAAAGGCTATTGGCATATTGTGGTATCATAGGCACTACTGGAAAGGCTAATTAGCTAAAACTGACACATAAGAAAGAGCAAAAACTATTATGCGATGCAATGCTAACTCTGCCCTGTGATGTCCTTCTGTGTTGCAGGCGAAAGCCACATTCTGCGTTTTGTTTCCAACACTACACTGAAGAATCGGATTAAACTAACGTGGGAACGGTATCGTCCTCCGGATTACAGAGATCTCATTAGCTTCACTGTTTACTACAAAGAAGCGTGAGTAGATCTCTTTAGAGACTAATGGAGACAGTCAAGGGATAGTAGACAATTTTATTCTGACTGCCGTTTTACTGGCTGAGAAAAGTTAGTCAGCAAAGTCCTTCAGGTAGTTCCTATTTCATGCAGTTTATGTATTTCATCCAGTTTACATATTTCATCTTCAAGGCCTGCTTTCATTCGAATTCTTTTCTCAGTGGAGCAAAAACCCCCTTTAAAATGAGGATTGTTTTGACTGAAGACTACAAGTGGATTCCAAATCCATCGAGTAGTTTCAAATTAGAAAAAAATGAGATGGATGGCTTGGGTATTCTCAGGGCACTAATTTGGAGCTCTCAGTAGACATAACAACATGACTTAGAGATATTTTACTTCTCAAGTCACAATCCTAAGAGGGTATCACAAATCAGGAGTTTTACCTATTACCTTGATTACTTGTCTTACTCAGGGTTTGGGGTTATTTGGGTTATCCAACCTCAGTAGCTTTCTGCATTAGTATCTCTTGATAATGAAAGAGTAGGGCAGTTGCTGGAGACAGCATAATTTCTTGGGAGGTCTACCTGCCTTTGCATATTCTTTTATGATCTCAGATTTAAAGTAGAGTCAAAATACAAATGAGCACACTAACTCTACAAGCAGTTTGGAGGAGGGAGGGAGGTTCAGAATGGTGGTAATGACATACGGAGCAAGGCTGTGAGAGACAAAAGCATTGTGATGGTGTACTGTGATGCAGTAAACATAGTGCTGGTGAGTCTATAGTAAGTAATAAACAAGAACAGTGCTTGATATGTTCTTGCACCAGTGTTGCAGTTTATGAAAAGTAGAATTATATGCCTATGTAAGCATGTTTGTCTTGTGTGGAAATAAAAGGAAAAAAAAGTCTGTTGGACTGGTCGAGGCCAGTCGTTGAAGTTGGAGGTCCTTATGGTAAAAATTCAGCCACTATCAATAATTATTTTGAGTTGCTTCTGTTTCAAGTATGCTTAGCTGAAGTCTAAATACGTCTGAAGTATTTCACTGTCTGCTTTTGATAACAAAAGACAAATCCAATGGTGTGTTTCCTTGGAGGACCTTGCCTTATTGCTAGTGACTAAAGATGGGACCTGCAGCTAAAGCTGAACTTTGAATTTTATAGTGCTTGGAAATAAATACAAATTTTAAAATTTTATTCTGTTCTGTTCTCCTGTGGAAAAGAAGTAAGCTTTATTTGTTTCATTGAGCAGCGTTGAAGTGAGGTACTCTCATAAATGCATGACAATTTATAGGAGAAAATAAATGCTTTGTACAGTTTATTTATTTATTTATTTATTTTAAATATTTCAGGCCATTCAAAAATGTGACAGAGTACGACGGGCAAGATGCGTGTGGCTCCAATAGCTGGAATATGGTTGATGTTGACCTACCACCAAACAAAGAGAACAACCCTGGAATTTTACTGCAGGGATTGAAACCTTGGACTCAGTATGCCATTTATGTCAAGGCTGTTACCCTCACAATGATGGAAAACCATCATATTCATGGAGCAAAAAGTGAAATTGTTTATATACGAACCAATGCTGCAGGTAAGATCCTGGCTTCTTGCCTAAGGCTGATAACACTGCAGGTATGCTTATTATATTACTATGTAAATTTTGTTGTTAATACAGAAACAGAGTTTTTGTGCATGTGTTTGTAATGCTAGAAAATGTCAGTAATTATGAAAGCAGCATTAAAATTTGAATGAAGATTCTGTGGTTGTTCAGATACTTTTTCCATTGGGAATTACAAGTGTTTTTTGGAGTTAGGCTATCAAGCTTTGTCCCACTGGTGAAGGTAAATTTTAATACAATTTTGATTTGGACTGTACACGGTTACAGTTGAACCTTTCATAACCATTGTTAGTAGGGCATAAATAGGAAGTCTTTTCTTTGAGACGGGAGGGTGTTTTTTCTTGCAGTTGGTTGGGATTCGCTTTGAAAGCTTGCATCCAAATATACTGTGGAATGTGCTGGATTTAAAATGTCTTCACTTTTTCCCGCCCCTGCCAGTGCCATCCATTCCCTTGGATGTTATTTCAGCATCCAACTCCTCTTCCCAGCTGATTGTGAAATGGAATCCTCCCTCTCTTCCCAATGGCAACCTCTCATACTATATTGTACGATGGCAGCAGCAACCTCAGGACAGTTACCTTTACAGACACAATTACTGCTCCAAAGGTAGGAAAACTAAACACAGTTGTGTTGAAATACCTTGACTCTTACGTGCCAGGGCACATTATTTACAAGAACTAAAGCCTGTGCCCTGCTTCACAATACTTTTGTGAATAACAGCAAGCAGAAAGGGATGGGTAAACATGTGTCATTGCCATGTTCATAATAGGGAGAGGAAAAGAAATAAGTTGCTTCTGTTCTCTTAAGATAAAGTCCCAATTCGAAGATATGCTGATGGGACCATTGATACAGAAGAAGCTACTGAACCCACCAAGCCAGAGGGCTGTGGGGGAGAAAAAGGACCTTGTTGTGCTTGTCCCAAGACAGAGGCAGAAAAGCAAGCTGAGAAGGAGGAAGCAGAGTACCGGAAAGTCTTTGAGAACTTCCTTCACAACTCTATCTTTGTCCCCAGGTAATGGACTTTGGCTAATAATTGCCTTTTTTTTTTCTTTTTTTTTTAAATAAGCATTTCCTAGAGCTCAGGTTTCCTGAATGAGAAAGCATAATATATAACACCTGAAACATGTGAAATTGCCTTTCCATTTATGTGAGACAATCTGCAGTTGTATTACTTTGCAGTTTCTCTTACTTAGTATTTTCACTCCACTCTCTAAATTTTAGCTAATAATAAGGGTTCTTACCTATATTTTTCAAGGACTTTAGTGTGGTTTCTTTTCAGAGTCAAGAGTCACTTAAGCAGCTCTTTGTCTATAAGGGTTTCAAAGATGAGCAACATGTGGCAGACAAAGGATTTCAGATGTGATCTTTCTCTAAATAGCCATTTAAGTGCTTATGTTCTTAATCAGAAGACTTATTTGCCTGTGAAATTGAAGGCATGTTCACCTTGCAGAATTGAAACTGCTGTGCCTTTCTCACTGCAGTAATTGCATGGGCATATTGGTTTCTTGGGTCTATCCTGCAGAGAAATATTAAATATACCCACTCTTCCATGATGAGCACTACTGCTTACACATTAAGTGGAATAGTAATGATTTTATGCTGCATCATGGAGTGGATACTACTGAATTAATTGATGATTTTGATCCTTGAGTTTCTAATTTATCCTTTATGTAAGCTGTTCTTACTTTAGATAATTGGATCCTGAAGCCTAGCACACAGTATATAGCTGTTATGTTACAGTCTGTACACAATCAGATTTCAATCATGCGTGCTATATCATTGTCTCTGGTGGCAGGTAAAGTTTAAGGCATAGTCCCGTATTTGAGAATTCTAAAGTGTGACTCTGCTCATTAAAACTAGGTTATGTCACTTTGTCGTGATCTTTTGGACCTTTATTCAAGGCTGGTTTGGATTAACCTATTTGGGTTTGGGACTGTGTGTGCAATGCTTCTTAGCTTTCTCCAAAAAATTAGGAACTAAATACCGTCTCTCTTCGGAAGTTCTGAATTTTGCATCTGAGCTGTGTTTGATTCATGTTTAGTGTTTGTGGTTGAACTTGTGCAGTGTTTCTCTGCTGATGGAAGGAATCCGCAGCACAGGTGAGGTACAGAGAAGCAGCAGCCACTGTGGCCAGGATGTAATTCCTGAGCAATGTGAGATGTTAAAAATGTGATCTCATTTTGGACTTTCTGAAATTGCACAGCAAGGAGTTTTGAAAGGCATGTTTAAGGTCTGAACTACCCGAAATTCTATCATACCAGCTTTTACAAAAGACTTTTTTTTTATGTCAGCAAAACTTGGTCATTTAAAATATATTGTCATCTTTTTTCTCTTTTTTTTTTTTTTGCGTTCCCCAAAACAAAAGGAAAATCACAGAACCTTGAACTCTCAGATGGTAACAAACAAACTGATCAGTTCACAAAGAATTTCCTGAAAGCTTGACAGTTTCCCCTTTTGCTTAACTTACTGTAGTAAGGGTGTGTTTTGTAACAGCAAGGGCAGATAAGGTGTAATGCTCAGAAATAGCTGCATAGGTAAGCAACTTTAAAGAAACTGTATGTCAGGGAAATTAGAGATTATGAGCTAGTGCAATGTCTCTGTGGGGCAAATCTAAGCAGCTTGTTACTTGCTGATGTCAATTTTTTTCTTTCTTTCCCAAGGGAGAAGTTAATGTGTTAATGTAAGCCTCAATAGTAGTATTTGTTTCCAGTGTTATACCTGTCTCCAGAACATTATGAACAAAATCCAGCATGTAATACAGCAAGAAAATATTCAACTGTGTGGTTTTAAGGTTGTTTAAAAAGTCTGTTGATCTAATCTCATGTTAAATTTCTGGATGACCCCGTGTGTATTACTGTAGTCGTGACGTAGATTTCAAACATTAGGACTCAGGTTAGTTTTCAGCAGCTACTCGTGACCACTGGAGGATAAGTTATTCATGTTTCTTGGATCTCTAATGAGCAGGATAAGATAGATGCTGTCTATAAAAGAAGATATTTGAGAAGTAATGTCAAAATTGATAGAGTTTAAGAATAGTTAGCATTTATGTTAAATGGCTTACATTTTTTTCTTTCTAATGTCAATTTGATTTTATTTTTACAGTGTTATTTCCTTAATTTTCTCTTGCATTTCTCTTCCTTCCTCTACTTCAACAGAATAGATGAATTTTCATGTTTTTATCTCTAGACTTCTCTTTATTTTCTTAGATGCTTGCATTTTTGTCTTTATCTGTGCCTTTCACCAAAGCAGGAAACTGCTTGACACAAAAGCAATGGTGTCAAATCTCTTGATGTTTTAATCATGTTTGTCATGTGGCCTTTTCTTGTCTTCATTTATTTCTGGTTTACATGGCATCTGAGAGTGTCAAAACGACTACTCGAGACATAGTAACAGGATTTGGAAAATTTCATAGTGAACTCCTTTAAAAAAAAAAAAAAAAAAACCATCCAGTCTCTGCCAGAAGATTTAAAAACCAAGTCAGCCTTTTTTTTTTGGCTTGCTCTGCAACATGCTGCTTTGTGGCTGAATGTACTAAGACAGTTTATTTGATAGCAAATTAACTTCTCCTGTTGCATCAGCTTTTTTCTGTTGTGTGTTTGCAGAAGGCCTTATTCACCTGATCTGCAGCTCACTGTGGTAGAAATGTGTTAGACTTCACCTTTGTAGCTGATAACTATTGCACTGACCAGGTGCTAAATGGGCACTGGCTAAGTGATTGCAGGTGGGATAGGATTCAAGCCAAAAATATTTCTGTGAATAGTGTCACTCTTCTTTAAGTTCTTCTTTAATTCCCCTGGTGCATTGCTTTCCAGGTGTGAGCAGTCCATCTGACTTCAGTGATGAGGAGAGCAGGAGGCAGAAAAGCCAGCTTTTCTATGTAGTTAGTGCTTTGGTGCAAAACAGATGTGGATCTGACAAAAGACCAAGTGAAATGTCTGTTATGTAGCAACTGTGTGTTGCTTAGCTCCTATGAGCCGAATGTTTATAGAGTATTTTCGTATTGATGTTTGTATTCATACTCAGGGCTGTCCACTGTAGCAGTTTCTTAGGCTTGAGAAAGTAGTAGTGTTACTGTAAATCCTCAGGTTTAATTCAATGCTTAAATTTCATACAGATTCCTGTAAGGTAGAGTGCATTTGCTTGGTGAACTCTTTGCTATACACAACATTAGTGCTGTGTTTTCTTATATAGGAAGATTGTTCCTTTGTGGAGGTTTTGTTCAGGTGAGAGAATTAAGAGATACACAAATTGCTGCACCTTAGTGGTTGTTAACTTTCATGGTTTTCAGCTGCCTTCCAAGGTTTCTTTTCTCTGTTCAATGCATTCAATGATCTGCAACTCCACTGCAAAGAAAAAAAATAAGTTAAACCTACTGAGAGTTAGCTTTGCTAATCAAGCAAACTTCAGAACAGTTGTTTCCCTAACCTTTGAAACCTTTAACATCTGATTTTTATTATAAGCTTCAACATTATTGTCATTAAATACAAATCGAGTTGGCTTATTAAATAACAGTGAAGCCATTTTTGCTATTCAGTTTATTGTGCCAGCACCAGGGTGGTCAGAAGTTTGCACATTTATCTCGAGGCTCAGTGTGAGCTTCAGAATTTAGATTGGTGTCCAGCCAAAAGAGAGAGCAGTAAGATGTGCTGACATGCCACAGGTTCAGCTAAAGAGAAATCTTTCTTCTTGTTTTGTAGTTTCCTTTAGCTTTTTTCTTAATAGCATGGTTACCTATTTTACTGTTTTGTCTTTTTTTTTTTCTACACTTTTCCTGGAGCCTGGAGGAAAAGTGAATTTTCTCTTAAGAGACCTTTTTTCTATATGTGTCTGTTTGCTCCACAGACCTGATCGGAAGCGGAGGGACGTGTTCCGAATCGCGAATGCTACTTTGGCCACTCGAAACAGGAACACGACTGGGGCAGATCACTTCACCAATGTTTCTGACTCAGAGGAGAGTGAGGTGGAATACCCGTTCTTTGAGACCAAAGTGGATGGCAAGGAGAGAACTGTGATCTCCCATCTCCAGCCTTTTACTCTTTACCGCATTGATATTCACAGCTGCAACCATGAAGCTGACACACTTGGTTGCAGTGCTTCCAACTTTGTCTTTGCCAGAACCATGCCTTCAGGTATGCTCTCACAAATATAAAGCTTTGTTTTATTTTCTGGGAAGAGATCAATCTCGGGAGGACAAATCTTCCAAAAGCAGTTAAAAAAGCATTGGGATATAATGTAAAAATTGAATGCAAGAAGATAAATTGAACTATATAAAACTGTTACGGTAGTTTAATGGCCTTGTCTGGTCTCTCCTGTGTACTGAGTGATCTGTACTGAGCTTGTCCTGTAATCTGGAGAAATGCAGACATGCCTTCAGTACCTAGATGATTATGAGAGAATCAGTTTCCCGGCTATGTAGATGAAAGCCACAGACATGGTGGGTTGAAAGGTTTTATTCTTCCGTTTGCTGTATGCTGAATAGAGACAGGGGAACATTTCTCTGCTAATGTTTAATTTTGCTATGCTCATGCTGAACTGTTTACAGATGTTAGAGTTTTGCTGGTGGGAATGTTTGCCAAATGTTTCTTCTGTCACAGAATGACCAAGCATTTGTCCAGCCTGGAAACAGGAGGAGTACTATGTTGCTTTGTGTCCAATCACAGGCATCTAGAATACTTCAAATAAGAAACGTCGAACGTTCCACTCATGTTTGGGACTTACACAGATTGTACTTCTGAGAAGAATAGAGATGATTTTAGTGTAAGCTCATATGCATCCAGCAAAGAGCTTCTGACTCCAGCAGATGTCTGGGAATATTTGACGCAGAGTGGTAGCAATTTTGCTTTGTTTCTGTAATAATGCAGATTCAGCTGTGTCAGTAAAAAGCAAAAAGTATTGCTTATTTCAAGGAAATAAGGAAATCTGTGAGTTCAGGGAAAAAGGAAATAAGCATTCCCAGATCTTTAGTGTATGGCTCTGAAAATTCAAAGCTAAATAATTTTCTTCTAAACTGAGCTGCTGTATCTTTGGAAAAGCGGCCTTTCTTCTTTGACTGAAACTGTCTTCATCCTCCCGTTAGGTTTTCAATAAAAATAATGAAATTGTCAAGAATGAAGATGACCGGGGATAAAGCAATTGCCAAATTACTGATGAGACCGTTTTAAACTGTGACAAGTTTCCTAAGACTGCCTACAGAGAAGGGATAGCAGTGGGGCAGATTTTAGTCTTTACAGCCATTTGCAGACAGGTTGTTGTTTACAGCCATTTGATGGGAATAGCTTTGCCTGTATGGTTTTGGTGTAGTGGATGGTTTGGAAGGAAGAACCGGGTGCTGATAAACAGTTCTTTGTCATGCAAATAGAGCTCAGTTACGAAAACAGCACTGATATACCTGGTGAAGCTGTATATAGCGCACTGTTTCTGGCAATCAGCAGTTCAGGCAGTGCTAATCTATCCAACAGGCCCCTGGCCTCTGCATTTTCTCTGGATCGTCAAATAGCACTTAGTACACAATGCGTTGATACCTAAAGAACAGTATGAACATCTTTTATTTGTCCTTCCCCCCGCCCCGGCCAATTGTTATATAAGTTCCTGTTTTAGCAGTAGGCGTTCTTCTCACATCACTTTTAAATATTTTACAGAGGGAGCAGATAACATTCCAGGAACAGTAGCATGGGAAGCAAAAGAAGAAAACACCGTCTACCTGAGGTGGTTAGAGCCTACAAATCCAAACGGGCTGATACTAATGTATGAAATCAAATATGGGCAACATGGAGAGGTGAGGATTTGATATTTCTCTGTTAAGAGTTATTGCTTGTAACTCTAATTTATACCTTGATCTTGTCATCCAGAGATTTGTAGATAACTAAGACTTAAATAATGTGTTTGACTTTGTCCCATTTTACACGTGGGCCAGCTGAGACACAAAATGGGATCTTTCTTAACATGCTTCTGTGGGCCGCTATGGACCAATGGTAGAAACGGTGACTTCAAACACCTAGCACCAACCAACATCTCATTCCTTTGTTTTGTTTTGTCAGTTTTGGGGTTCTGTACATCTCCTGTTGAAGCTGTTTGAAGAAAAACTGATCAGATGGGGCTTTTAGTTACAAAGATGAGCTTATCTTGCGGCCATGTCATCTTCTGAAGAATGAAGAATGCGAAGATACTAACATGAACTGCAAATTGCTTTTTTCTTTCAGGAGAAGCGTGAATGTGTTTCCAGACAGGAATACAAGAAGCTTGGAGGAGCTAAACTAACTCATCTGAACCCTGGAAACTACTCTGCTAGAGTTCAGGCCACTTCATTAGCTGGAAATGGGTCATGGACTGAGCCAGTCTCTTTCTATGTACAACCCAAATGTAAGACAAATATCTATAGGCTGTGTCAAACTGGGGAATTGCCTTTTTAATACTTCTTAATGTTTACATATGTAGCTGGGTGTATGAGCCTCTTGCCTGTACTCTAAATACTCTTACTTGCTGATGCTTTTTTGGGAATTCCTCTGTTCCATTTGTTGACAAGTGTTGATAAGCAGGAGGTGTATTGGAGGCATGGTCCGTTCTTGCATGGGTTGTATGTATATAAGAGGTGCAGTCAGGTGATGGATGTGTAGGACACGCTACTGTGGCTCCCTGGGATGCCCAACTCACAGTTGGGAATGGAATGTTAGCAGTAACAACTTGCAGTTGAGTTGTACAAAACCTGTGGTAATTAAGCAAACCTACTTTGAATTGCAAAGTGCTGTAAGAAACAGATCATTTGTTAAGATTCTGAATGGAAGGCTCTTTTAAAATATCAGTATGCTTCTTCATACGACTTGTTCTGAGTGACATTTTAATGAAGATAACACTGATGAAAGGGTCCTGACAATGGGAGTGACTGGTCCTGACAATGGGAGTGATTTAGATTTTGGAAGAATAGCACTGCACAGGGTACACAGAGAGTCCCTCAAGAACTTCTGTGTTTAGTTGAAGAGGACTTGTATCTTGTTCCAGAAAACTGGAACTCCATCTTCTTATTCGTTCTTGTATTTCTAATTTTTGGAATTTGATGAACTTGAGTGAAAGACCAGCGTGAATATATTCTGAAGTACAAGAAATTACAAGGTGAACAGAAGGTGGAGGAGAAAAAAAAAGGTTAATACACAAGTGAACAATTGCGTATTGTTCACTGAGGAATTTAAGTCCTTAAGCATAACATGTGAAACCAAACCCCAGACAGACACTGTTCTGTACAAAATTAATGCTTTTCAGTGTCTGTTTTCTTGTTCCACTCATCTGCAGTCAGGGAGTGTTTCTGAGTACATTTTTCCACATCAGACAAGAAAATGAGTACTTTGATTTCTCCCCTGTATGGAAATATACTGAGTGGGTTTTGAATGTTTCTTTGTTAATGGAGATTTTAGAGAAACCCTGATACAGTTGTTTTCTTGTTGGTTGCAGCAGCAAACTATGGAAACTTCCTGCACTTGATAATTGTGCTTCCCATTGCTTTCCTGCTCATCATTGGGGGTTTACTGATAATGCTGTACGTCTTTAACAAAAAGAGGTGAGTTGTTTATACTTGTGGTTAAAGCTAAACTGCAAGAGGGGAATGTTTATTTTCAAATCTGCATCCGTGGAGCAAGTCAGAAATTAAGAAGTGAAATGGCATTCAGAGTACTTGAGAAGCTCAAGAAGATTATGCCTTAATCGTGTATAGAAGGAGGTGGTCTAGAGTTACGAGCGAGTATCTGCCTGCTGTTTGAGATATGAAGAGGCTTTTTGTTACCGTATCGTGTTTGAAAGGGAAGAGGAAGGGTTGTAGGGAACATATCCACTGGCACAATGATGGCAGATACTAAACCTTTATAATCAGAAGCTTTGAAATAGGGATTGCTCTATAAATCATGAAAACGTACTTTAAGTCAGGTTGATTTGATTCCTAGCAAATTCTGAAGGTTTTTTTTTTGAAGTCTCTGCATCCACTTAAAAAATTATGTGCTGGATAGAACAGTGTTGGGGGACTGTTCAATTGATTTGTTTTCCCTAGTTTTGTCTCTTCATAACTAGTGATTTTTTTATTTAATTGAAATACATGATGAGAACTCAGAAGTCAGTGAAAATGTTCAGTCTTACAACTTTTTAGGTATGGAGCTTTTTTATTACACATATAAATTATGCTCATTGTGTATCCCATTATTTCCAGCTCTAGTTGGGTTGTGTGCAGACTGTAGTACCAGTTCTTCTCAAAGCCCAGAAAGGGCTTTGCATCTAGTAAAGTACCTGCCTGACCTTCCCATGAGCTCTCTAAGGTGGAATGCCTGATAACTCTTCCTTCTTTAAACTGTTGTTCTAGCACACAAAAATGTTTTCTGTTTGTTTTTCTGAGGTCTGATTAGTAATTTTATTTGTAGAGCCTGCCCCCTGCAAGAGCAATCAAAATGCTGAATAAATGTCTTATTCTGAAAATCACCCCAGTAAAATTGAGGGAGAAGGATGAGGGTAAAATAAAATAATAGAAGCAATTTATAAAATAGTTGAATGGAATTCCAAATAAAAACAATCTTGTTCTTTGCCGGATCACTTCTCTCTCACAGGAGAGCAGGTGATGTTAAAGCATGCTCTCGGCCACCAGTCTCCTGGGTGTATCACCATAGAGCTGCCTTTCTTAAAGGTTTGCCTAGCAGCTAAAAGTACTATGTGTTTGCACTTCTCTGGTGCTGATTTGGTATAGAGAAGACTGCAGGTATCCTAGGAAAACCGTTCTGGGCTGTTTTTCCCATTGATTACGTGAGGTAGAATAAAATCTTGATTTGTCCCCCTTCTCTGAAAAGCTCTCCACATACAGTAAATAATATTTTGTGGTTGAGCAAACAGTGGAAAAGCTGTAGAAGAGGTGATCTGAAATTTGCTTAAGTTTAAAGATTAATATAGAAAAAAAAATATTTCAACAGGAACAGTGACAGACTGGGCAATGGGGTACTTTACGCTTCTGTGAACCCTGAGTACTTCAGTGCTTCAGACGGTAAGTGTGGCCTTACAATTCTTATGCATTCAGTTTTATATACTCTGTTCATGTCTGACTTTGGAAGGTATGAAACTCCTATAAAAGGATGTAGTAAAACCTCTTCATTTTATTAGCACATCCGTAGTTAATCCATCATCAATCGTATGTAAATGTCACCTGTCTATTGAAACTGGAGTTTTTGAAATTTTTCTTGTAGTTTATTCACCTGAGTTGAATTTGGATGGGTTAGTTTCCCATTCAGAGTACTGTCTACTTATCCAGTGATTTTGTTACTGGAATGAAAGAAGAATTCATGAATGACTGTCTTTCATGATTGCCCTTTTTAGCCCTCTTTTGACCTATTGGAACAAACTCACTGCTTGTTTCTATGTATTTCTCATGAGGAAAATAGTAATATTTACAAAATAAATAAATAAATACTGTCTCCTCGCTTCCCACCCCAGTAAAACTCTCCAACAACTTTTCACATTTGGAGAAAGAGGAAAAAACAATATTGTGAGCTTTCAGACATACTGTGTGCAGTAATTCTGTGTTAAAATGAGCATGGATGTTTAATGTAATCTATATTTTTTCTCTTAAGATCTAGAGCGTAGATAAGCCAGTTATTCTATGAGTGACAGAAAAGCTTTTTAAAGCTAGTTTCAAATTGACCTAATATTTTTGTATCTGATGTATATATTTGGCAGTGACAATATTCAGAGGTATTAGAGGGTGGCAGCATTTAGATCCCAGCTGGTATATTTGTGCTGTGCTAACAGAGTGAAATAATCATAGTTCTTAAGTCAGATGTAAGGTTTTGGGGGGCATCTTTAATTTCTTACTATTTTCTGTGGGAGATGTAATGTGAATAATGTTCTTTGATAGAATACAAAGGGAAGAACTTGCCGGAAATGGCAGCTAATGGGCCCTTTTATTGCTTAGCTAGTAAATTGGAAAGTTTTGCTTAAAATAGAAGTTCTTGTTGCCTCAAAATGAGATTGTTTGCCACTTGTAGCAAAAGAAATGACTCCTCCTCCATCATTTATTCATCTTCCAGCGAAGAAACAAAAGCATCTAATGTGTCCATTGAAAGCTTGAGGGAAATAGTATAAAAAGAGATTCTTGTATCGTCTGAACCATCTTTAGAGAGGGTGTGGGGGTGCTGGCTGGGAGCTAGCTCAGTACTTTATTACCCGGTAGATTAGATGACAGGCTCGTATGACAGGCAACAAAACTGAGAAAATCTAACAGTGCTTAGTGATTTGGAAGATGGTGCAGAATATTTCCAGCAGGACAGTGGCGAAGGTGTCCAATGCCAAACAAAAAGCAAGAATTAAAGCTGATTTCAAGATGATTAAGGTTTATGGTTCATTAGGATTGTTTGGTTTTAATTTCTTGTTTGTATATATGCCTCACTAAGTCTGCCAAGATTCTGGACCTTGGAAAAATGGAATTTGTTTTACCTGATCTGGAACAAGATTAAATTTCTTAAAACC
>VXAL01009514.1:37262-64583 GCA_013399475.1 Chauna torquata | reverse complement strand
GGGGGGGTGGGGGTGGGGGGCGGGAACGACACCACGCTGTTCCTAGAACTGTGTTTTCTTTGTTTTGTTTTCTGTATATCTGTATTGTGTTCCTACACTTCACTACTCCAGGACGGTATGCCTGCTAATACACTCCTGCAATAGCATAGATAAACTCCTTGCTAGTTCCTGTGCTGGCTGTCCCTGGGCAGCTGCACGAGCTGAGTGACCCTGGAGTGCAGGTATCCTCAGCTCTGCGTCTCCAGAAAGCTCGTGTGCTGGGGTGGCTGTGGAAGGGAGAGCCCTGGAATTCCAGCTTTCTGGCTAAATGAGTTGCTTGGAAAAAGAATAAAAAAGGCAGATAGGTTCCCCCTGGAAACCTACTTGCTAAATAATTTTTTTCCAACGTAAAGGTGTGGGTGTATGTAACAAGCATGTGCCTATACTGTGCAGATTATGTATTTGCAGAGCTCTTCAAGTGCAGGGGGAAATCAGAACATTAGAAGAATTTGCTTGAGGCATGAGTTCTGTAGTTTATGGTTTAGTTTGGTTCCACTGCTTTAAACTTTTTGCCAAAGCAATGTTTGCAAAAGCTCCCTGGAGGCTAATGGGTTCAGCCAGAAAGGCAGCTGACTTTCTTTTACTATTGTTTCTTATAGCAGCACCATCAGAGTTAAGTCTGTTGATGTTCATACTATAATCCTCTATTTTTGCATCCCGTCATTTCACCCATCCAAAGCGTGTGACACAACTGTCCCCTCCCTTGGTGACTGATGGGCAGCAGCATCAGTGACTACACAGAGCTCAGATGTCTTCTTGCCTGAGGCAGTCATCCCTCCCAGCAGTCACCTTCTGAGGTCTCTCTTCTACCTCAGATCAAAGACTTGCAGCAGCAGCAAGTTCTGCCTTTACTGGCGCAACACTGTGCGTGCAAGTGAGCAGAATAATAGGTTCTTTGCATGAAGCTAGAGAGTCTCTTTCCCTGCAGTCGTAAAATCAGTCAGTTAATAGAGAATACAGTGGACACCATCTGGAAGAACTAGAAAACCAAGGGTCCCAAGAAAAGCTCAAGCCTCATATACTGAATGAAGCTTCTTGTAACCCTGGTCTTGTGCATTGAAGTTCTTTGTTTCTATCCATTATGCAAGTACCATAGTGAGGCAGCTTCAAGTCCATCTACATGTTTCTACAGATATATTTGTATGCGAAGTATCTGCCTATCTCTGTATGGGAAAGACTGGCATATTTGCAGACATCACGCAAAGTCTTAGCATTATGTCTAGTGTTGGTTATAGTAAAATTGTTTGGGCAGCTGATATTGTAAAGCAACAAGTGATCCCACCACTTATGGAAATGGAATATCACGGCCTCTTCTCTCTCTCTCTCTCTCTCTCCTTAGTGTACGTTCCAGACGAATGGGAGGTGCCTCGCGAGAAGATCACCATGTGTCGGGAGCTTGGGCAAGGCTCCTTTGGAATGGTGTATGAGGGAATAGCCAAGGGAGTGGTGAAGGATGAGCCAGAGACCAGGGTGGCCATCAAAACTGTCAATGAGTCTGCAAGCATGCGTGAGAGAATAGAGTTCTTAAACGAGGCCTCAGTAATGAAGGAGTTCAATTGTCACCATGTGGTAAGTCATGAAAGTGTAACAAGGCTGTGATTCATGTGGCCATGATGTTTTACTGGCAGGAGGATGTTCAGGGCATGTCTTCACTGACTGAAACAGGGACTTGAGATTTTAGCTTCAACTCTACAGCATTAGAATATTGTTGTTAAACAGGAGTCAGAGTGAAAACAAATTACACCCAGACCTTTCCCACAGGTTTGTGCGTGTCATACAGGGCTACATATCAGCACGAGTAAGTGATTACTGTAGTTCGCTTAGCTGTATTCGTAGCTGAGCATTTGTTTCTCCTCTTCCAGGTTCGGTTGCTTGGTGTTGTTTCTCAGGGTCAGCCTACCCTAGTTATCATGGAGCTGATGACACGTGGGGACCTCAAAAGTTATCTGAGATCATTGAGGCCAGACACAGAGGTGAGTCATGAGCTGTTAGATGTTTTTTTTATTTCTTCACTTAGAATCATCTTGAGCAAAAAGGCATCATGTTGGAAGCAGCAGGCAATTAGCCTTTCTTGCCCTTCTCCTTAAGCTCCAAGAACAAAACATGCTGCTCTGTGATCTGCAACACTTTTTTTATGAGGTAGTTACTGCAAGTAGCCCAGTGTACTGTATGGAATAGACCCCATCTTGTGTTACTGAGACTTGTTTTCCAGGTTTAAATTAAATCTCTTGCCTAACCTAATTCTTTTCAAGATGTTGGACAAAAAATTGGCTAGTTGAAGCATGCATGTTAGGATAATTGTTTCATGTTGTATATCCTCCCTATTTCCTCTGTTGGAAAACAAATACAAATGAGGGCTTTCTGGTTTTAAAAAAAAAAAAAATCCTGTGTCTTCGCTAATATGCATACTTTAGTATGTAGGCCGTCTGTCTAACAGCTAAAATTGCCCCATGTCACATAGGGTCTGAAAGTTGACACTTGCCACTGAAATCATGGTAGACTACGTAGAAAAGGAGCCCACAGTTTTCTTTTGCCATGGGTTTCATGATCTAGAACTTGCAGTGTGAGTAACTTACAGGAACAGAATATGAGCACGTGGTATGTGCAACAGAGAACATGTATGATATAAATGGAGAACCCTGCATGTAGCAGATTGTGTAAGTGATTGGATATGGAAAGTATCCATGCTGAATAAACTATTTAAACTCCTTAGGTATAAGATACAACATCATTATATTAAAAAGTCTTTCTTGCTTGAATTCCCTAAAATAGAATGACCTGTTACAAAAGAGCTGTTGGGGAGTTCTGTTTGTAAACTGGCTTGATATGGCCAGTTTTCCCACCAAGCACGTGCTGTAGTCTACGTAATCTTGAATTCATTTAGCCTGTTTCAAGTCAGGCTGAATTGTGATAGTGTGACTGTTTTTTTTTTTTAATGTTGCAGTTTGGTGTGGAAATAGGTGGGGTTTTTTTTGTTTTGTTTTTGTTTTGTTTTTTCTTTTCCCCTTACTTGTTTTATCTTCTTAATCTGCCTCAGAATAATCCTGGCCAGGCACCTCCAACTCTGAAGAAGATGATTCAAATGGCAGGAGAGATTGCTGATGGGATGGCATACCTCAATGCCAACAAATTTGTTCACAGAGATCTTGCTGCAAGAAACTGCATGGTGGCAGAAGATTTCACGGTGAAAATTGGAGGTATACTTTCTGACTTTTACAGAAATGAAAAACATCACTCTGAAAAAATTAGTATCTTAGAAGGCATTGTAGTTTTTTGAAAGCTGTTTTTAAGCTCTTTTGAAACTTAGCTCTAGTTTAAATTTCTGCAGAATGATATTTGTGGCTTATGAAGGCTAGCTGTGATTTAAGACCTGTGAGCAGTCAATATTGAATTGAAACTCTTGGAATACCTCTACTTGCTGTTGTTCCAGTGAGGAAATAGTGTAGTGTGTGGGCTAAGAAGGAGCTGGTGAAGGAGTGATTTGAGGTGCAGATGCTGCAGACATCTGGGTGGATGGCATAGTTAACACTGGTGTGTCATTTGCTTTTCTGTTAATGTGCAAATATAATTCTACCTCCTGTTTATTGATTCAAGGATAAGAATTTTAGGATTATTTTAAAGCATATCTGATTTGAAAGTGGAATGTAAGGCTTGATTTCAACTGGATGCTTTCCAGTCTGAACTGGAGTATTGCTTTCCAGAAAACAGAATGGCTTTTCCCCTGCTCTGCTGTTAGAACACCACTTTTTTTTTTTTTCCCCCACTCACCATCCCTTCAAAATAGTGTCAGATGAGTTTTTTTCAGACTTCTCTCTAGAGAGTGATTTTAAGCTTTTGGCTGTTTTTGAGTTGTGCATATTAAAATAGTATGTATGGTAACAGCCTTCTGCTCTAGGAAACTAATTCTTTTTTCTCTGAGCTTAACTCAGCTATTTTGATAATTTGTGTAAGTAATCCTGTCATTTGGGAGAAGGAAAATATGATTTCATTTTGAGTCAGTTAATTAGGAAATAAGATCTTTGGGGGATTTTGTACGTTTTCTGCAGGTTTGGGAGAAGTCAGCCTGAATCCTTTCCATTCCAGTTTTCTTACTCCAACATGTTTTACAATTCTTTGAACCGAAGATGGTGCATTTCTTCCCTTTAAAATTGTACATGGTTATCCCAAAAGCATTTCGTGAAAATGCTGCACTGCTCTTGTTTATGTGCCCATATCGAAAATCCCTTCACGTAGAAACTGTTTAGGAACATCTTGACTGGAACACGCCAACTCAGACTGTTTAGATCTCAAAGGAAGAGCTTTATGTTATGCTTTATGTTATGCTCATTGCATATCTGTTTCTTATTTGCATTATGTTTTAAAAGAATTTTCCACCCTGTTGGGGTAAAATCACCCTCGTATGTGGGAGTGATGGAATAGCTGCACAGATGGGCTTTTAGTCACAGTCACTGAGGGTACCAGTATCCCTAGCAGACAAGGAATGAGAAGGATCAGTGGTCACTCATTCAAGCCATAGACTAGTAATAATGACTGTGAGAACCACTTAGGCTAGAGGAATTCTGTCCTCTTTTCACTCCACTTTTGCAAGAAAAAAGCGATGAAATGGATTTTACCCTAGCCCTTCTGTCTCAGCAGATAGCGTTTAATCTTAGTAAGAGATTTGATCCCACGTGATTTGTTAGTATCTGAAAACGTAGTTACTGGTTTAAGTAGGCTAGTCCAAGGCCTGACATTTTTGCATTCATCAAGCTGATTGTACAGGAAAAAAAAATTCTGGAATGAATCTGAATGACAGGAGATGGGCATTGTTAGACATAAGTCTCGCAAATGCTTATGTATTTACAGCTAAGGACAGGTATATAGCCAGAAGTATGGCTTTAATGTTGATCTGTATTATTCATAAATGAAAAGCCTAATGCTCTATTGCATTTGAGACAGAGTATTACATCGGAACTGAAAATTAACTTTGGAGAGGGGAAGAAAGTGAGAGAAGCATCTCTCTCAAAATGTGAGATTCTTTAATTAAAGACAATATAAGTACTGAAGGAGCTCTTTGCACTCCTTAACCTAAAGGAAAAGAAAATCATTGAATTTAGAGAACAGATTAGTGAATGATGTGAGCTTCAGAAGACTTAGCTTACTGCAAGACCTGAACATAAATCCTGGAACTTTTCTTACTAATATATGTAAATCATTCAGACTTGATCTGGATCCAGTTCTGACCCACTGAAGTCAATGGTAAAAATGTCTGTTGGTTTCATTGGGAAAGAAGCTAACCAGCCCTCGGAAGGCGGGTAAAATCTCCGCAAAGGAAAATGCCGTGGTAACAGATTGAAGGTTGTTTGCACCGAACTGTGGTTGTCTGCTGGCTACAGTGGCTTTGTAGTAAGGGGAGATGCTCAGTATTTCATCATGCAAACTCACAAAACTTGTACGTTCTAGATTTTGGCATGACAAGAGATATCTACGAGACAGATTATTACCGTAAAGGAGGGAAAGGTTTGCTGCCTGTCCGCTGGATGTCCCCAGAATCACTGAAAGATGGAGTCTTCACAACACACTCCGATGTCTGGTAACAAAAAAGGGCCTTTGAAAAACTGTTTTATCCCTTCTTGTTTCTAGCCTCTTTTCTTGTTTTCATAGACTTAACTGGGTGTACAGCTTCTCCTGTCTCTTCAAAGGTAGCTCTCGTTATCCACTATGAAGCATTCTGCTTTATATTGTTTCCATTGCAAAAATCAGGGACTTGTGAGGTTAAATTTTGCTCTCAGAGATAGTCTTAAATGGATTTCCAAAACTGAAGGTGGTGGCATGTTTTCTGCTGTGGGCTGTAAAATCACTTGTGCAGTGAAAAACATTACCTTCACCTGGAAGAGCAAGTTGTCATTTTTCAAATTGCCCTCCTTCAAGAAAAGCATTTAAAGTTGCCAAGAATATGGAAAGGTTCATAGTGCTGACCTGCTTTTCTATCAAAACCTTCTGTGAAAATAACTCTCTACTTTTCTGCAGACAGTTTGTATACACTAGCAGTTTTTTTCTTTGGAGTTCTCCCTTGTGTATATCCTTCTCCATTTGGGGCTTTGTTTGCTTGCTTTATATACCGCAAGATGCAGAAATAGGTTTTTCTTTAAAAGCACATTGCTTAGTGGCTCTATCTGTGAAGATATTAATAGAGGTGTTCAGGAAATTTCAAAATAAACTTCTTAGTAGAAATAATACTCTGGAACATTCCCCTCTCCCTCTCTAGCCACCCCCCCAAAACTTTTGCAGAAAGATAGGGAGGACTGGGCAAAAGATGAATATGTACTGGCAAAAGCTCTACTCTGTCTTTTATGGTTTCTCTGCCTTCCTAACAAGATGTTTTTTTCTGTTACAGAATTGGCAGCTGATTGCCTCCAAATGCCTAAAAGTCAGTAGGAATGGTGTTTTAGTAGTAAATTGCATTTTCTTTAAACAGTTCAAGGATTTTGGAGTCAGTGGACTGCAGTCCACAGCATCAGCTTTGAGTGAAAGGTTCCTAAGAGAAATTAAGCAACAAGTAAAAAAGCAAAGCATCAGACTTAATGTTACTTAAATTTTTTTGCATATGGCTAATAACTTATTTATGTATCCAGTGACCCTCAAACTTGGAAGGCAATGAAAACAACCACTTTGACTTGAAGGGGGAAGCCCTGTATGAGCCATTTATCTAACAGAACCATGCAGGCATGCTTTCGGCCATCTCTCTTTAGTGAAAGAACTCTGGAACTTGTAATGGCTTCATAAAGCAGACAAATTTGAAATATATCACTGGAAAAGTCTTCAGTTTCATTGACATATTGCTGTTGTTCATGCAAGTTTTTTTCACCTGTAACTCTTGTGTGACATTATTGTTTAAACCTAACTCAGATTCCAAACACAAAAACAAACAAAAAAACCAGATGAAATGTTAAATCAAGCATCAGTACTAAATTCGTACTTCAGTTTTTGCAGGAAGTACATGTTCTCCCTTCAGAGTTAACGAGATGTGGCATTCATTGGTCATTCAGTCCAAAACAAGACTGATGAGACGATCCTGCAGTTTATTAGTGGAACAGTCCAGGAATCCCTGAGCAAAATATCCTAGCCAGGCTGCAGAAGTCACATAAAGGAGAGCAGCTTACTGATGATGAGGTTTGAAAACTTAGGAAAGACAGTAAAATTAGACAAATTTTTACTTGAAAGCATAGAGAGAGGGAAAAATGGCCTTTTGGACCACAGGTTCACAGATCTCATCGATATTTCAGTTTCTCAGTGGGATGGTTTGTGGTCTTGATTGTTAGAAGTGCTTTCTTCTAAATTTTGGTTCACATAGGTACGCTACCTTGAGGTACAAAACAACTGGTTCAACATGAGGAATGTGCCATTTGTTTAGAACAGATATATGTTTGCGTTTGCCACATATCCACAGCTATACATTCAGAAATTTTTATCTGAACTCAAAATGTATCAGAGCTCAACTTACCACAGTCATGAAATTGCGTCTAGTTACTTGATCAGCTTACGGCTAAAAGGATCATTCCGGTTTACTTCTCATTAACTTTTAAACCAGACGCTGTATGTTGATGGTCTTTTCATGCCAGGAAGAATCACCTGAGTCCTTATATTAGTTCAGGCTTTGAAGTTGCTTTTTGGAAACTGTTTGGCTGATTTGGAGGCCATTTATTTTCTTCAAACAATTGGAAAAAAAAAAAAAATGGAGATTGTTTTTTCCATCCTTTTGGTAGGATGTTGTGACATCTGGTTCCGTGTTCTTAGAGATCAGTTTTAGAAGCCAAAATGTCAAAAAGACAAAACTGTGCAAGTGGTCAGAGTGCAAGATTTATAAGCTGTAAGGTGAAATGGCAAACTGCAAAAGAGTGTCTGGAGGTTTTTAAGGGTGGAGCTTTATTTTAGCAATTCATTCTTTCATTGCTCTTCAGGCTGAAGAATGAGGTAATTAGATAACTGTTGTTATTGTAGTTAGGGAAGGAGAACATTTTAAAATAAATGTAATGCAGTTCAGGATGAGGGTATATTTCTATAAATAAGTCTTCAGCATCTTGCGTTCTTATACGAGATAGTAGTTGCCTTGAAGGAGCAACATAAATGTATTTGTTACGATAATATGACTAGGAGGTGCACAAAACTTGTTCTCGTTATTCCTGCAGTGATCAAAGTAGCTTCAAAGGCACCACAGTGTTGAGTTGACCCCTCTGTCCCTCCCTCCCCTAAAAGGCAAACAATTGCAAGTCTGTTTGTGGCTTCTGGCTTCAGCTGCAAGCCATTTCAGATACTGTGGATAACTGAAAGATAAAAACCACTCTACCATAACCAGCTAATAATACTGGACTCCTGGTTTCACAACAGTACCCTGTTGAAACTACACTTCTGTCTCTAAAGTTGACTCAGCATTTTAGCCACAGAAGACAAGGCAACATCTAGATTTTCTCTCACTGCACAGCAGCTCTAAGAGTAGATGATTGTTCAATGCAGGGCAGCCAATTTGAGCTGTCTGCTCAATAAACGAATTCTAAATTGAGATATTTTTAGAAAGTGTCAATACGTATATCCAAACTATCCAATTACATAACTATGCTTATCTTTATTCACCAGTAATCAATTCCTATTATTAGACTGACTTCTTTTTTCACTTCTGCTGCCCTTTGTTGTTAGTTGGAAAGACGTAAGAGCTCTGTTTCAAGATGGTGGTTGCATAAATGTTGCAAAAGGAGTAACTGGGTTTCTTGTTGGGCCTTAAAAGTTTTATTGCTGAAGCAGCAAAGTAGGGTCTTTGTAAAAGAAGCTGGAGAACATTTTCGCTTCTTCTGTGTCTTTTTCACAAATTGCTTTCATTGCTTGCTTCTGTATGTTAAATGTCTTGATCCTTACTTTGCACCTTTGACTTAGAATGTGGAAGGAACCAGAGCAGAGTGATAAATGGAAAGTATTACTCAGTGTTTTTGTGCCTGGGGAATGGAGATTGTTTGGTTTGTTTGCTTTTAATGGTGAGGCAGATGAGATACACAGGTGTGGTGGTGTGCATTTACTGTCTAGCTCTCAGCTGGCTGGAGTCATTAAGGGAAAAATGCAGCTTTTAAATCGGATTTGTGTGACTCAAGTATTTGTGATGAAAAGCAGCTTGCACTGGAATGAAAGCTTAGAGTTCTGTGTTATTGCCTTCTCAGCCGCTATCAGGAGTACCTGAGTGAGACATTACATGAAGATTTGGGGTTTAGTTTTTCAATTGTACAGGTGTTTTTTCTTGCTGTATCTGTCACTCTGGGGGGCTTGTTGAACTCTCTTTAAACAACCAGCCTCTGCAACTTCTCAACCTGCTTAGGAGGTTGGTAGGAACAGGTTTTGTTTTGTTTTGTTTTGTTTTTTCCCTCCTCCTCCCTTCTTCCCTTACCTGCATCTTTCCTTTTTCCCTCTCCACTGTTCATCCCACCTCCCAGGGCACCCTAAGTCTGAACTCAGAGCTGTGGGAAAGGGAGCTGAGGTTTGAGCAGATTCTCCAGGCAAGCTTCCAGCTGAACTCTCCTCTGAATTAGGAGGCTTCTGGTCAATGCAAGGAGCTTGTGGTACCTTTTCACCTGCTTTTTTTTTTTTTAATTGATTGACCTATACAGAAAAAGTGTAAGCAAGCAATGTTGGATGTTGGACCACTGAATGATCATGATCATGACCAGCTCTGACCTGTAGATTATGGTGTGAAAAATAGAGATGCAATATTCTTAGTCTTTACTTCTAGAGTCAGTAGAGAGAGGCCGTTCTAAAGAGTCATGCAGAAGTGGGAGCCTGTTTTTCTCCATTGATGTTTGGAGTGAACAATCTCTTACGTTAGGTCATGTTGATATCACCACAGCTGCATTCTCTTTGAGCAGTTGGAATTTTTTTGTAAAAGAAACCCATGGAGACCTAACTGCTCAGCATCATTTAAGACAAATATCTTTGTAAGGATTGCTTGGCTTTCTAAAGTTCTCATTTGTTTTCCAGGTCTTTTGGTGTTGTACTTTGGGAGATTGCAACGTTAGCGGAGCAGCCATACCAAGGCATGACCAATGAACAAGTGCTCCGCTTTGTGATGGAAGGAGGTCTGCTGGAAAAACCTGACAATTGTCCTGATATGCTGTAAGTGTCGGCAGTTATCACTGTTCTCAGTGCGCAGTTTGTTCTTTGGGGTTCCTTCAATGTCCGCTTCTGTCCTATCTACCACCAGAGGGGCTATTAAGATGTGATAGCAGTGCAAGATGCAGCTTGAAGGATCTCTGTCAATCTAGTATTTTATAGTAATTAGACTTGCCATAAAACACCTTTGCTTGTGGCCAGAATTTCACTTTGGGCTATCTTTTTTAATAAGGAAGCAAAACCCAATTTTTGTGTTCTATCTAAATTTACATTTAATAAAAGCTTAGAAGTGACATCCGCTGCAGCAGAAAATTTTGTGCCTAAATCTTGTCTGTTCTGCTTCAAGCAAGTCTGTTGAGTATTAAGAGAAAAAAGAGCTTAGTATGAGCTGAAGTATATTGTGCATAAACTCTGTGGAATTCAACTTTTTAGTTCAGCATACAGATAAATGAATCCATCTTTCGTTTGTCTGAAGCAGCTTTGGATCTGCTATTTCGGTCATAGTGCTCGTTGCATTTAGATAAACAAATCTCCCCTGCTAACAGTTTCCTTCCCTGTAAGCAGAGAAAGAGGCATGCAGAAAAACCTTTGTCTACCCCTAGAACCAGTACAAAGCCTGACAGTAGAGGAGTATGCAGTGCAGCAGGCTTCGGTTTTTAGCTTTACATTGTTGAAATACTTCTGCTGGCTTTTGTGTACAGCAGTTTCAGTTGTTCAGACTTTATTACTTTGATATACTTCCCAAACTGGCTTTTGGGAAGGAAATACTGCGTCTTGCAGTTATTGAAATTTGTTAGAGGCCCACAGAAGGGATACAATCACTTAAGGGCCTCAGCTGCTTGGGATTCTTAGGAAAAGAGCTTTTTTGGCTGGACCGCTGGCTTTGGTTTCAGATGACAGGCAGTGTTGTTTTGTTGTTTGAGGTGGGTGGGTGGTATATGCAGGGGGAGGTGTAGTGCCATGTGATTCCTCAGTTTCACATTCTTTCCCTTCCACGATGCTGTGGAGAATTTCTGGCAGTCAGATTGACTGGAGATTGTTTAACATGGTCAGAGCTGTGTAATGGAGGAGGAGGAGGAACAGGCAGAAAATGGGGAAAGAACAGGGTGTGTGAAGGGGTCTGGGTAAAGCTGGTCTGCTCTCCGAGTCAGTGGGGAAAAACTAGCTCTACAGTGAGAACAAACTTGGCAAGAGATTCAGCGTTAGAAATTCCCCATTAACCTGGGGCATGTGTGGTATGAACAGGGGGAAGGGAGGGGAGTCACGGTTAGCTCGCAGCATGAAGCTCTTTTTGCTGTAGCCTGCCCAGACCATTCTCCCTCTTCCTCCTCAAAGATAATCCTGTGCTTGCTGGGTGTTACTGCTGGATGAGTCCACTTTCAGGGTAACTGGCTTGCAAGCTGGGAGAACTTGGTGAATGTCTGGCAGAGTGAATCTTTGCACTAGTATAAAACAGCAAAAGCCTTTTTTGTGCTGATTTTAAATGAAGAAGGCCACCAAAACTTCAGTCTGACATTGCACGGGGGCAGAATGAAAGTATCTTCCTTTGATTTTAGCTTCTTCTCTCCATCAGAGGAAGAAGCAGGGCTGAACTCAGAACTAAGGCACATCCAGTTTAGTGATGTCTTTTTTGTCAATAGAATTGTGAAAAAAATACCCTGACTTTGTCCAAATGCAGAAAACCATTGAATGTATTGACCTTAGAAGCCTATTGTGACTTGCTCTAGCTCCCTTTCGGCTTGTTTTGTCTTCATATTAGGACAGACACCTGAGTCTGCTGAAATTCAAATAGGCTGCTATAGGAATAGCACCCAGGAGGTCCAGGAATAATCTTAACCTTTGCTCCATGCACGTGCATTTGGCATTGAGAGAACCTATTTTACATGACTATATCGCTTAGGTTTTTTGCACATTTTCACTGCTTTTCCTGTCGTCCATCCCGTTGCCCAAGATGCCGCAAAGATGCGGTGCAACGCTCAGCAACCTGAGAGCTGATGCCAGTCTTGAACCTCACACGTATTGCTGCTGGCAGGCAGAGACCTGCTCTGCAGGCAGAGTTCCTTCTCCCATTGCCAGCTGTCTGATAACCTGCTCCTCAGCGTGAGACATGACAAGAATATTACTGAATCTACAGAAAGGTGCTTGTAACACAGTTGCAAAGAGCCCTGGAATTGTATACGGATCCATCCATTCCCAGCTTGTTTCAGGCAACTACTTTCACCAGTGCTTTACAAAACCCTTTGTAAGCTAAGGGGTCCTTTCTTAGTGGAGGTTGCTAAGAAGGTTCTGTTTGAAGACGAGATTGTTGCCATGCCTGTGCTAGTGAAAGGTGATTTTTTAGATAGTGCATGTTCTCAGTGTTGGAGACTGACTGGTCTGTGATACTTTGATATTAACTCATAATATTAACTCAAGATGTCTGGAAAGCAAAGTCTGCCTGCTACAGGAAAGTCAGTACACTTCTTGCACTCAGTATAGCATGAGCGGCAAGCCAGAAGAGGAGCTAGGAACTGCACTCTTACATATCTCATATGGTAGGATACAAATGCAGAGGTACTCCTAGTTAAATTAGCTTGACACGCACACAACTAAAATATAATCATGGGCGGGTGGTATCTAACGCAGAAGACAAATTTACCTTTCTGAAGAGTGGGGGGAATATACTGACATATAAAAATCTCCAGAACAGGTGGAGTAGGTAGACTGCTATGGGGAAGCATAGATGAGAATAGAGAGAAGAATCTTTCTGCAACTGACACCGAATCAACTATTTTTAACTTTGCAGACTATGTGAGCGTTGACACAGCCGTGCACACTCCAGCCACAGTGCAGTAGTTCTTGTAAGGGCCTCTTGTTGCCCCCCCGCTCAAGTGCTACGTGGTGTAAGCAGTCTTGGCTGTTCTATCTCCCCTAAGACCGCAATGCTAGTAATGCTTGTTAGTGGCTGTGCTTTGCTAACCCCTGGTAGCACATACTCATTAGCTTTTTAGATGGATCAGAGACCAAGGACAGTTGAAGAACTGGAGAGGTTCTGTTCTACAGCTTGGATGTATCGGATGTGTGTGCAAAGGTGGATTTTATGATATGGTTGTCTTGTGGTTCAGAGAAGTGGTAAATCGCTGTGAAGGGGCTGAGCACAAAGAGGATGGTGTTTCCAGAGGCTTTTTACTCTTGCACAGGGTGAAACAAGATTCAGTTCTGTTTATGCTACACCCTCTTGGCATAGCTTGCATGATTTTACAGACAAAACCATGCAATAAGACAGATGGTTCAATAAGACAGTGCCAGGAGAAGCTTTGCTGTTTTTCTCCTCTTCCCATGTATTAAGTTATGTTTTCATGTACTACCATTGTTGTAGCAGTGTTCGTCAGGTGATGGCTGCGTGGCAAGAAGGTTACAGCTGAAGCTCTCAGACGGTGTGTTCCCATGGGGCTTTTAAAAGTTGTGGAGGCTGGAATTTCACTCTGTTTTTGAAGTAAAAATTGCTTCCCCCACATGTAGATGACTAGACTATTTACGTATTGCTGATTTTTCCTTTGTTCCTGGCACTCACTTGGTTTGAAACCAGGGTCTGCTATCCAGAGGTAATACTAGCATGGAGCAACAGCATAATAGGAGAGGTCCTTTCTCTTTTCTGCATCATAGCAAGTCTGATGCAAAGCACAAGCGCGCACTCAAATGGAAAATTGCTATAGAAGTTGCATTCCATTTTCAGTTTTGTAATGTCTCGGTGCAAAAAGTAACTCAGTTTCTGCAGTGTTCTTTGAGTGCATTAGAATGGCACTGGTTATCTCCCTATCTCATGATAAAGCCTCCAACTTCCTTGGGCTCACTTGCCACCAGTCAGAAACATACTTTATAAAACTACTATCAGCAGCCTGTAAATTCTTCCATTGTCTGTTGGAACATTTTTTTGTTTAAGATAATGTAAACAAGGTCTTCGAGCCCACAGAGTTAATAATAAAAAAAAAAAATCCTTTTATGGGAACTCTGTAGGGTTTTTAAATCTGGAATGGCTTAAAAGAAACATCACATGTCGTTGTTTGTGCTGATGTCACATGCATTACTCCACTACTTGTGGTATCTCCTTAGCATTGCCCTTAGGCCTCAGGGCGAAGTGCCAGCGAATATCCAGTGTTCTTGGCTCCAGCCAAGGCTTCTATTCAGGGACGCAGCAGTCAGCTGGAAAGGAAACAGCAATGAAGTAACAGAAATGGATTTTATATATTTATGTCTCAAGCTTTCCTTCTCGTTTGTGGGTGAGGGTATGATACAGTTTTATAGCTTGGCTTCACTTTCACTGTGAAAGACTCTTAAAGACTCAAAAACAAGCAATAATTTAGCAGTGTTTATATGTCTACGTGCCTGTTACAATACGGCGTTAAGGACCGGGGCAGTTCTCACAGCACAGACAGGTTCTGCCAGCTTCTTTTTGGGTGTCACAAGGCCGTGCTCAGGTGGCTGGCTTCTGTTCACACAAAGTTGTGCCAGCCAAGCACTAAAAGGAGTATTTGCGACTTCAAATGCACTTCAATTAAAATTACTTTTGTTTTTGGTTGAAGCGCTCTCAGCAGTGTTTGCATCCCAAACACAGCAGCTTTCCACCTCTTTGCTGGTTCGTGTCAGCTGAGAACATAGTGCACCCGATGAGGAAATGGAACGGTATTTCCCCAGAAGCGAGTTTCTGGGGGAGGGGATTTCTTTGCTTTGGTTTTGTTTCAGGCCAGGGTTCCCAGGCTCTCCAAACCCCGCTGTGTGCATCCATCGATGCAGAGCAACAGGCATCAGAGTCCAGGGTTTTCCAGCACGGTGACAGTTGCGTTGCAAGGTTTGTTCTAGAGCAGGGACCCTGGAGAAATAAAGACCTTAGTCTGTGATGGACTTAGGTGCTATCCAAAAAGAGTGGTTTTTCTATTGTTTTTTGTCTTTTTTAATTAAAAAAAAATAAAAATCCACACACTAGTGCAGAGATCTAGTAAACTGCTGCAAGGGCATAAGGCAGTGGGAGCTAATTAAAGTATAAAATGGAATTGCTTGCTTACTGTCTGAACATGTGCGGAAATCAGGAAAACGGTGGTGTTCCATAAATCAAAAGTAAAAGTTCAGGTGACGTGGCTAACCTTACACGGGAAGGCTGGCAGAGGTGGGGACGTGCCCCAGCCTTGCTGCTGGCCAGGCACAGAAGGGGGTCTTGCTGGGGCTGCAGATCACGTGGCCGGAAGGTAAGGCAGAAACGTGAAGTGTTCTCCGGGATGTCACCCTAACTGAAAGATCTTTTTCCCTCCAGATTCATTCTTATTCCAGCACAGATAGCAGTAGTTTTGGCCAGTGGTGATATCCTACACACAGCGTGCTTCTCTTAGTGCTGTGTACACGGAGGGTGGGCTCAAAGAATTCATGTTAATCTTCTTTTTGTATTTGAATTTGCCATGTTACTTGTGCTAACAGAAGGCATCCCTATTCTACCTTCACAGAGTGAAATCCTTTCTTGGTGTTGTGTTTAAAGCTCAGGGCAATCTCAGGAATATCCAATTTTGCTGTGTCAGGAAAATGCTGTTTTCATTATGTATGTGTTACTATTTCATTTTGTGGTTTTGTTTTGCCAGCATGGGACATTGTACAGATCTAATCATGGATAAGCTTAAAAAGCTGATCTCACCCTCCATAAAATATTATGCATCTCTGGCCATAAATGAAAACAACATAGTTTTAAAATAAAAGATGAGAGAATGTCGTTGAGATTTGCAAATGCCTTTTGGGTATTACAGTTAATTTTAATGTAATTTTCTTCTTTCAGGAAAAAAAAAAGGATTTTTCACCTTGTGTATTTCCTATTTTAATTTGTTTTCAAGACGATATTGATAGAGTAGGGACTGGTTGTTTGAAAAAGGTGCTCTGAGAGATGCTATCAAGTTGCTGTATGATCGAGTAAGTACAGGATATTTTGGAGGAAAAACGGGGAAATACCAAGTCAGAATAAAAATATGAAATGCTTCTGGATATCAGGTATCCACAAGATTGCTTTATAGGCAAGCGTGTGTGGAAGGGAGTTGAGAAGGTTTAGATAGCAGCTGTAGAAGTAAATCAGTGGTTAGAAAGAAGGTCAATGTGTGTCACAGGGATCTCTGCCTGTAAAAATTCTGTCACTTTGTCTTCCATCAGAATTGAATGATTTTCTGAAATGCTTGGTCTGGTTCAGTCACAGTTGGTTGGGCTCCAGTCAGGGCTCGTAAAACACCTCAGTAATGGTTTTGCTGTGTGTTTCCTGTCCAGGTTTGAACTGATGCGCATGTGCTGGCAGTACAATCCCAAAATGAGGCCCTCCTTCCTGGAAATAATCGGTAGCATTAAAGACGAGCTGGATCCAGCATTCAAAGAGGTCTCCTTCTTCTACAGTGAAGAGAACAAGCCTCCTGATACAGAGGAGCTTGACCTGGAGACTGAAAACATGGAGAGCATTCCTTTAGATCCTTCCTCTACCCTCCAACCCACTGACAAGCACTCAGGACACAAAGCTGAGAACGGCCCAGGCGTGGTGGTCCTTCGGGCCAGCTTTGAGGAGAGACAGCCGTACGCACACATGAACGGGGGACGCAAGAATGAGAGGGCCTTACCGTTGCCCCAGTCTTCGGCCTGCTGATCCTTAGAACCAGAATCTCACAGAAACAAAACACAGAAAAACACGTGTATTGGGGGAAGAAAGAAAGAAAATTACAATATATTCAAAAGCCTACTGTACCTCAGTGGATCTTCAGAACTGCCGTAGCTGCACTTGGGAGAACCCTTTTTTCAGTAAACAAGTTATCGTTTTTTTCTTTTTTTCAATATGCAAGCAGATGTTTGTTTTGGTAAAGGACTCCATTCATGGGGCACACAGTTGGCCTTTTAAAACTCTAATGTTAACACTTAATAGCAACAGAAAACTTGAGATCTGATGTCTCTCTCTCTCTTTCTTCTCTCTTCTCTCTTTCTTTCTGTCTCTGTCTTTGCTTCATAATGGGAAACATATCTGCGTGCAAGTTCAACCGTACAGCACTTTTATCAGATCAAAGATATTGCAGGCCAGGTGGCTCCCCAGTACCTTTGCAAGCACCTGCCTAACACTGTAGGTCTTTATAAGAAAAAAAAAAAAAAAGAAAAAAGGGAAAAAAAAGGGGGAAAACAAAAAAAAAACACAAAAAAGAAAACAACAAAAAAATTAAAAAAGACTGGATTTTTAATGTTACTCTTTAATCTTTTTAGGAACACATAAAAGAATAAAAAAGGGCCATCATTCGTCCAAGGTTGTTACCATTTTCAGCGCTGCCAAATTTTGCCAAAAAACTGAACTTTTTTTTTGTAGGCATGGAAGGAGCACAGTAATCAACTGCTCTGTTTAAAAGAGATCCTGACCAATAAATTCTATTCAATCATACACTGGTATTTAAAATTTAAAAAAAATCAAATTGTCTAGATCTTTTTTCAAAACTGGACAAAATGTGATTTTTTTTTTCTTGCGATGGAGAAGATAAAAGGGATGGGGGTAAAGAAACAGCCCTCGTTCCACCCCTGTCCCCATCCCTGTGAATTCTGGACAAAACTGGCAGTGGTGAGCTAAACAAACGTACATTTTGTACAAAAAAAGTCAACCGCACGCCAAAAATGAAACAGGAAAAACATGAAAATAACCGGCAGAGATCTCCATCATTGCAGCCTGCCTTCCTTCACAGGCTTGCAAGGAAAAAACACCTATAAAACAAAAATTGGAGAAGACAAAAAAAAGCAGTAACCGGATTCAAGTATATAATGCTTTGTTGACCTTTTCTCTTTATTATTAAGACTTCTCGAAGGGTCTTGCAGTTCTATGTTAGACCATGGATCATTTGCATACACATTGTCTTTTGTGTCACTTTTATAACTTTTTTACGGTTCAGATACTCATCTATATGTCTGTACAGAAAAAAGCTGCTATTTTTTTTGTTCTTTATCTTTGTGGATTTAATCTATGAAAACCTTCAGGTCTGCCCTCCTTCCCTTCCCTTCCCTCCCACTTCAACAACTTTTCTTATGCTTTGTACTATAGTGTGTAACTTTTACTTCTTCCTTCCCAGTAACTGATACCTTTCATATGATTTGCCATGAACTGTTTAATGCCTTTTTATAAATACATTTCCTCCTTTTTTTCCATTAGTTGTTTTACAACATCTTGGCTGTGTGGGTTACACAGGGCTTTTGAGGAGGACATGGAGAAAGAAGGGACACCCTGAACACTCTAGCAGTGGTGTGGGGTTTTTAAAACCCAGTTTTCCTTCCTTCCCACTAACCTCTGCCCAGACAGCATGCGAGTCTGTTACAGTGCAAGGCATGATACAAACTCAGGTCAGAAAAAAAGGTTAAATATTTAGTACGTTCTTGTTCAGTGTTTATATTCATTGTTGTACAAGGGTCCTACCCCTCCTTCCCTCCCTGCTTGTTTTGGTTGTGGCACACATCCACCCACCCATACCCACACACACTCCCCACACAGACAGACACACACACATTTTTTATTTGTTGGGTACAACAGCAGACACCAGGCTTTTGGGTCACTGATTTTTAAAAGGACTATTTTACCTCTTCCACCCCATGAACAAGAGCTATACCAATTGCAGCTGGCAGTGCCAGGCATTCTTAGAGTGGCCATTAAAGACCTGGTTCCAGCAAGCCCCAGCTCTTCGCCTTCCTAATGAGGAAGCCTTCATGGAGGACACCTTGGGCTGCACTTTGCATCCCTGATAAAAACAAAATAACGAAAAAAACGAAGCAGCATGCCATTTCCATGGGGCAGGGTAGAAAGCACATAGCTGGGGCCAGTGGCTCGGCTAGCAAACAGCTAAGTGTCGGCAGCTATGGAAACCTGTACAAGTCCAAGCCTGTTGCTTAAATCATAGACCAAACCTCAGAACAAAAGAAAATGAGTAAGCTTGTTTGTTCAGTTGCAGAAGCCTTGGTGAAAAGGGAAGGGGGGGCCATCATAAAGTCTACAACCAAGGAGTCGTACCAGTTGCTCATCTTAGTTACAGCATCTAAGCCTTTGTTTAGCACTGATCCAACCAAATGATGGCAGTGAAGAGGTGGTTCTGGGATGGAAATGTTGAAATCAAAATTTTGAGTAAGAACAAAGAATTTAAATATACTGATTGCTAGTTTTGACTGGAGATTTTAAAAAGTTTGTAGTGCTTTTTGCTTGTGTAGTTTAGGTCCCATTATCTTCTCTTGCCTCTGTCCCATAGTTATTTTTCCCTTTTAAAAATGAAAAAGACAAAAAAGTTAATTAAGAAGGTATTCTATGTAGGATTTTTTATTTATTTTTGTGATATCAGTTTAAATCACTGTAGAGATGCCCCATAATAAATTTAAATACTGAGATAAGGGTTTTTGAGTATGACAGGGGGACAGTTTTTGATTTTTTTCAAACATTTATCTACCTCACTCTTATTTTTTTATGTGTGTATATAAAAAAAAAAATACATCTCACATTTCTCAGCAGCCAATAAATGCCGTTGATACTGGTAACCTCTCACTCCATAAACCACATGCTCTAGGTTCTGGAGGGGAACAGTCACTGCTTATCACAAAGGGTCACTTCAGAATATTTGCCTCAGTTCCAAGGAGTTTTGCCTTTTTGGTCCCAATTTGTTATTGTGAGGAGAATACCAAGAGTTGGCTGACTTAAGGTTCCTTAAAGGAAATGCCGAGGCTTTCTGATGTGCTGTCACGCACATTTAGATGAGTGGAGACATAGCTGACCTGATACAAGAACTTTTAAGTTACGAATATTTGATCAAATTTGTTACAGAAATAAATTGTTTACAATGTTTGTAGGCCCAAAAGAATTTCTAGAATAAAAGGAATGGCCTTTCTGTTTGTTCTGAGTCATTCCTGCCAGTTTTTCCTCGGATACCACAAGCACCAGAAAGACATTTGGCTGTATCAGCGTACATATGGCTCATACAGCAAGAGCATCGTTGTTTGTTTTGTTTTGTTTTTTGACCAAAACAATGAAAAAACCTGTCACAGGCTGCCTGATGATAATACTACATTGAGTTTACAGCTTTGGATCTTTGCTGCTTCTGTTTAATGACAGCACTGATTTTTTTTTTTTCAAAACTAACATTGAATTGTTTTTTTTTAATGTGCCAGTAAAAATTCAGTTCCCTTTTCATCCCCTGTTTATATGCTTCATAACTGTGGATTCTGATGGACCAGCCATCAAATTTTATCTGCCCTCTGACAGCGTGTAACTGGTTTACAAGCACACAGGACTAACACGAGCTTGCCATCAACATGATGTATAATGTTTCTCTTTTTCCAGCTCTGGCAGCTGTTCGTGCAGGTGTTGGTTGTGGTATCTGAATAATGTGGTGCTTGGCTACTTCGAGTTGTACACGGCCTCTTGAACATACAGTGCTGTGGTTAAGTACTACAGGGTTTGTCTTTGGAGGGAGCATTTCTCAAACCCTGGGAAAAAAAAAATTGAAGTTTTTACTATGTTGTTTTTGTTTTTTCCCCTTTTTTTAAGCTTCTAGTGACCTTTTGGTGTAGTGACTATTCCCCTCTCTTGCACATATTGATTACCACAACTGGAGATCCTCAGATCTTTCAGCTGGCTAGGAGGGTTTTGTTAAAACTGTCCAAGTTACTGGTTTTTATAATTTTATGTAGGTGGTTTAAAAATGCATTAGAAAGAAACACTAATGACGTAGCACCCATCATGATAAACATTTCAAAAAGCACTTCAATAGAAGACAGTCATGGGACTAAAAGTACGCATGTGTGATGACAGTCAGCTCTCCTGGACCAAACCACCTTCATGATACCATTGTATTCTGTGTTTGCAATTCAAGCTTAATTACTTTTTTGTTCTGTTTGTTTCCATAGCTTTTTTGTTGTGTTTTGTGCATTTTGAATAGCTTTATTCACATGGGTTTTTCGTGCAGACTACCCTTGGACAGTAAATCGAGTTGTTCATGCATGTGAACAACTGAGAATTAATGTTGGCTTGATAGAGTCATAATATGATTTGTAATGTTGTTCTTCCCTGAGACCACTGGCTTGTCTGGTATGGAAAATTTATTTAGAACTTGAGCTATGTTTGAATAAAGTTAAAGTCATCCAATTTGTTTATAAATTAAAAACAAAAGCCCACCCAGCCCTGAAAACCAGCATTTTGACAAATGGTACCAAGATGTTCCAGTGCAGCAGGATAACAAATTGGCATCACTGTGGGAGAAGCTTTTAGTACTCGGGCCATTGTTCTCACCTGACTCACATTTAAAAGCTTCTCAGTGGCACAGAAGGTGGTTTGGTTGCAAAGGAAGGTGGCTCCTATGTAAACACAGAAGTGTCAGCTGCTTGGTACTAAGATGCTCTTTCCGGGGAGCGATAAACTAGACACAGAAGCCAAGCGTGATGGCAAGTTTGAGGCAAGCCTATGTTCACCAAGTCTTTCTCAGCGTGATGCCTTTGCTCTTTAAAGCTGGTTCTAAGTGATGTATGATTCTAGGGATGTTCGCACTGATGCTCCTGTTGGTCTTTAAAAAACAAGCGAAGCCCGGTTTGCCCAGGACGACTGGTCACCAGACGGAGCTGCTGTCAGGTCCTCTGGGAACTGCCGAGGGGTGTTCAGTACAATCTGAGTCTAAGTGAACAATGCTCCTGTTGTTGGTATAACTCCATACATATATATCTATATATGCATATAGATATCTGCATATGTATATCTATAATATAGATATATATATATTTAAACCCTGTTCATTCCATTAGTACAAGTAACACTTGTTTGCTGTTCTTATTTTGTTTGTCAACAGTGTATTTAATCACTGGGCTAAACAACAGTGGAGGAAGGTGCAAGGGATCCACTCCTTACTAACCAGTGATAAAAGCCAGATATTGCAACTTAACCCATGAGTTGTTGTGCAGACAAGAATTTAAGAATGATGCATAGAAAAAAACACTAGTGGCCAGGGGTGCTGAAGATACAGAACTGTAAACAGGCAGGAGGGCTTCAAAGGATGCCTCAGTTCAGAAAAGTGGTTGCTCAGAGGCGATAAGCGGTCTCTGATGCTGAGTGCAGCCAGGTAAATCAGAATTGAGAAGTGTTTGTATGGAGATGTGTGAAAACAAAGGGTATGGAAATGGGTATTTACAAAGACACAGGGCTTGGCAGAAGTTTGAAATTGTTTCCTGAGCTTGGTGTGTGGGACAGCAGCAGAGCTCAGGTATCACCATTCTGATCACTGGTACTTGCAAATAAACCTTCTGACTTTCCAGCTGAAGTGGTAAATTCATTAACAGGAGTTTAATGGTTGTTGTTATCGGTCTGTATGAATCAGTCTCAACCTACAGTTGGTCTGTTTTGCAAGTACCTTAAGATTATCACTAGGTTGTGTGCGTGCATATGTGTGTGTTCATCTTTTCTTGTATGCGTTACGTTGATTAGTAATCCATTAGCATTTTCAATAGGGCTTTAAGTCCAGTAGATTACGGGTAGTCAGTTGACGAAGATCTGGTTTACAAGAACTAATTAAATGTTTCATTGCATTTTGTAAGTACATAGAATAATTTTATAAAATGTTTGTAGTTTATTAATGCCTAAAATATAATTTAAGGGCACTTTTCGGTGTCTGTGTGTGGGTGTGTCTGTATGTGATCGGGTTTTTTGATGGTACCAGTTTACTAGCTAGCTTTACAATATGCCAAAAAGGATCGCTAACTTTTCCAATTCATGGCTCATCCCTCTCCCCCTACCCGCCCAAGCTTTGTGTCCCAGTATATAGCGAATGAATAAAGAAGTTGGGGAAATGTTCTGTATCTTCAGTATCCTGGTCTTCCAGAGCCCTCTGGTTGGGGTGGGATCATCTTAACTGGTCATTTCACTTTACTGTCTAGTGCAGTTAACTTAATGGACTACAAGAACCTCACTGGTTGGGGAAACGGAATGGGTTTTGCTGCTACGCAGTCTCACTTGTGCTGTTCAGTACCTGTTTCATGGTTGCCAGGTGGTTTGAAGGATACGACTGCATAAGGGAAAGAGGGAAGGCAGTTTTGTAATTATTGTTGAAGAACTATTTGCAGATTTCTTATCACTTTAAAAGTTTGTATGCAGCCTCTAAAGATACTGAGTACCATTTGAAGCTTTGTTGAAATAAGCAAAGCAGGGTCCCTATTTATTTTTATTTAAGAATACTGAAGATCCCTTCCCCCCCCCTGAAATTAGACTAACTGCATTTCTGAAGTGTTACGATGATTTAGATATTGTTTAAAAATCAGCTCTTCTGTTTTCTAAACCAGTGAGGTTTGAGATGAAAGGATTGGCCAGAGTTTGTCTACCTCTGGGACAAAAACAAAACTAGAAAGTGCTAAGGAATGGATGCAGTTGCAAATACAACATTTTCCAAGTTTTCTTGCTTAAATTTTTTTAAGAGAAAATTAAACAATAACATGGCCAATTTATTACGTAAAAAAGACTTGCTGTGTATAAATTATTCCTAAAGAAATTCCTGTGTTTATACTAAAATGAATCAGTAGATAAAAAAAAAAATCAAAATGTTTTTGTATATTCTGTTGTAAGAATTTATTCCTGTTATTGCGATATACTCGGGATTCTTTACATTATGAAAAGAAGAAACTTTGTCTATTTTGAATGGCTGAAGCTAAGGCTCCTTTAGTTTCTCTTACTCTGCTTTTTTCTAGTAGTTTCAGTACTACATGATTTAAGTTAAATAAAAGAATTCTGTATGCATTTGTCTGTTTCTGAATTTGTTGTTCCTTGTTGCAAAGCAAGTACAGCTTAGAAAACTCAGAGTAAAACTGTTTTTCTTCTGCCCTTTTGGCTGCATTTAGTTGAGCAACTCCAAAAAAAAAAAAAAAAAATCCTTATGGAGGTCAGTACTGCCAGTATGTTGTGCTGAAATCAAAGTTTAATCCAATGACACCAAGTTTGTCGACCCTTTTGCAGTGGGACTTTTGAGTCTTGTTTTGCAGTAGGTGGTTCCTTTGAATAAGGGAAGCATTTTTATTTATTTGAAGGAAACCCTTTACCCTTACAGCAATCCATAGACGAGGCATTCACCCACCCAGCAAGGGGTTATCAGTTTTCTGCAAAGGTTGTTGGAAAAGATAGTGGCAGGAGAGCTGGCATTATCCTGGCACTTCCAATTCCTCTGACTTTTGTCATCAGTCTTGACTAAGGCACAGTGTTGGCCCAGGGCTTGTTCAGGTGTCTGTGCCCTTAGGTTGTCCTCGTCTGTTATCCTTTTTTACTGACACGAAACTTGAGGAATGAGCTTTTGTTTTCCTTAGAGAAATCCCAGATGTCTGCGTTAAGGTGTTGCTGTTCCATAATGGTGACTGTTTTTGAAAAATATCTGCTATTTTTGTCATAATTGTCTATCATGGTACTAGCAAAATTATTAAGGAAAGTGTATGTTGACATTCCCTGTGTGCTAAAGAGGACACGCTGTAAACCTCTGTCTTATCCAGCTCTAACAGCGCAATACTTCTGTATATAGCCATGTTTGAGACATGGAGGAGCCTGGCTTGGCAGGGGAGAAGCACAGAAGTGATCTGTCACTGTCTGATCCCAAGTTGTAAAACTCACTTGGTTCCTGTTTTGTAAGAAAGATGATGTGCCATAACACATTCCACAGCACAGTGCTTCAATGATTGCCTTTCTTGGGACAAGCTAGCTTTTTGATTTTGATATATAAATCCCCGAATAGCCATGACCCATTGTACTGAAAGACTGTTGTCTTTGTGCTGTGCTTTATGGGAGGACCAGTGTTTTCGGTACAGATGCTGAGAATTTGGGGTAAATGGTGTTTTCAGGCAGTTGAAACCAAAATTACTAACAGCATTACAGTGTGTGCCGGATTCCAGCTTTTTATTTACTTTCTTTTAAGTCACCGCAGGTCCATAGTCTGTTTTTGATGTGAAAACCAGCATTTACAGCAGGTCTCCAAGAGATACAGATATCTGAAGAAAACTTCAGATAAAAGGATCCCTGTGTGTGTTTTGTTTTTCCCCCATATGTAAAACTTTTATAAGGGCGCTTTGTATTAGCTGAACTATCTCACTGGACTTCAGCAGGGGCTGAGAGGGACCTCTGTGATACCCAGTGTTGAATGTTCTTGTGGCTGTAAGCATGGATCTTGATTCAACAAGTCTGTAGTAATGTCTTTCTACCCTTCAGAACTAGGACTGAGCATCTGAAATGTATTGTTTTTTCCTAAAATTTTCAAAAACTTGATTTTAAAAGATTTTAGAAAATGTGTAACAATGTTTAAGTCCAATTTCACACACTTTCTTAAATCTGAAGCAACCTTATCGTTAGTAATACAAACTATCAATCACCTGTTTTGTTTTTTTTTTCCTCTCAAGCTTTTTACACCAGAGATGGAAACAGTTTTTTGGGTTTTGAAAGGAGATTTCACTGAAAATAACACGCAATGCAAAATCTTTTATGTGAGGGTTTTAAGTAATCATTAGGTTTGCTACTTCAAAGAGGTAAGTAATTGCATTCTAAGAAATCCTCTTTTTTTCTCTCATGATCCATCTTATTCTCTTACTTTCCCACACTGCTTTAACATTTCTAAGATGATTGTCTGTAATGCTTTTCCTAGAGAGTCTGCTGTTACCAGTTTGGATAATGGAGGCACATGGATGAAAGCTGCTCTTCCATTACCGTAATACAGAGAAGTGTAATAGGTGTAATCACAGATATACCTGAAATATTAAGAACAAAACATAAACAGAAAGCTGGATTAAGGAACAGTAAACTTTGATTCAATTTAAATATTCTTTAAGTAGCCAAACCAGATCTGGTTTATGAAATTATTAAAAACATATTTGCCTAGTGAGTAAAGGAAATGCTGAAATAAAACAAGTTTGAGAAACAAATATTCCTTATCTGACCATTTAGTTTCTCAGACACTCACCAGAAGAAACTTTAAAATAAATAANTTTTTTTCTTTTTTTCTTATCACCCTACTTTTTAGCTTGGAGACCCAAGTCCTGAAAGCACTGGCCAAGATAAGCTATTTTTAAANACAGAGAAGTGTAATAGGTGTAATCACAGATATACCTGAAATATTAAGAACAAAACATAAACAGAAAGCTGGATTAAGGAACAGTAAACTTTGATTCAATTTAAATATTCTTTAAGTAGCCAAACCAGATCTGGTTTATGAAATTATTAAAAACATATTTGCCTAGTGAGTAAAGGAAATGCTGAAATAAAACAAGTTTGAGAAACAAATATTCCTTATCTGACCATTTAGTTTCTCAGACACTCACCAGAAGAAACTTTAAAATAAATAAATAAATAAATCACAAGACATGCATTTTTTTCTAGGTTTCTATAAGCTAAGTTAGGTGAGAAAGGTAACACAGCCCACTGGAACTACAACCATACCATTAAAATACATTAATAAAGTTTTTTTTGTGTGTGTAGGTCATACAATGTCACCATTATTTTTTTCTTTTTTTCTTTTTTTCTTATCACCCTACTTTTTAGCTTGGAGACCCAAGTCCTGAAAGCACTGGCCAAGATAAGCTATTTTTAAAAAATAATAAATGTTTTCTTTGTTTTCCTTTTAAATGAAGAAATTTTAATAGAAAATTGCTTCAGTGCTACTGAAACATGATGAGATCACAGACATTGTTCTAAAGGTACCTGTAATTGCTCTGTTCTGCAGTGTATGTATTTACATTTTGTATCCCTCCCAGTTGGGAAAAATAGATTAAAATCTGCTACTAGTCGGTATTGCTTTCAGACTCTCTAATAGCACACGTTTACTGGGGTTGCTAATCACAGGGTGTGCTATGTTGAAACGTGTTTCTTTTGGAATTCATAAATCCATGGAAAATATCTATTGACTGTCGTTTTTCATGAAGGCTTCTCTACATAAAATCTAAATTTATCCTCATTTCATGGCTGTGCCACTTGAAGACTTTGCTTCAAAGTGATTTTGGTTGGAGGAAAAGTCATTGCAAAGATTCTTCAAGGTTAACTGAGCTGATTGAATTACTTCTGCTTTTACTCTGAGACCCTGATATGCAATGTTTCCCTTCCCGCATCTCTGGAGAAGATTATATCTATCCCTTCCACTGAAATGTTTTTCCAGAGAGTCT
>VXAL01009514.1:0-29728 GCA_013399475.1 Chauna torquata | reverse complement strand
ATCCACGTATTTGTTGTTTATTTTAATATTTTTGATTACGGAGTTCGCATTTTTTTTAGGTAGTATTTAGCCATTATAACATTTAGAGCAATAGCACTTTCATTATTTATATGTGCTGACATAAGAACTAATCCCAAAATTTTCATTCATGTCAAGGCTTCCCTATGAGATGACCTCAACCAAAGCTGGTAAATGTACTGGAGCCAATAGGACAGTTCACGTGAGTGATGATTTGGGGAAAATATCATCAGCCACAAAAATACCACTACTAAATGAACTTGTGTCAAATACTCCCAGGTCACTGTCAATGTACCATTCTTATTGTTAGAGCTCATGAAGATGAAGGTCTGCATGTTTGAAAGAGTAAAATTTGATTTTATTTGTAATTTTTTTTTTGAATCCCAGATAACAGAAAATTAAGTTTTCTGTCAGGGAAAATGTGCCTTTTGTGATACTGGGTAAAAATCTTTCATCACTTTGTCCCCACAGGAAAAGAGAGCATGAAAGGGAAAAGGACTCTTTGAATCCAAAGTATTATATTTAATTTTACAAATTTTTTTGTTAGATATTTTTTCTTTCATAAAAAGCAAAAAAAAAAAATCATTTTGACCTAGACAGGCATTTTGTCATGAGAAAGTTTGATGGAAAACTTCCACTAGCTTTATTAATCTCAGTTACTGTTATAAGGCCACTGTGTTGGCAAGTCCTAGATACTGGGCTGCAGGAAAACCAGTTTTTGAAATAGTTTTAATGCTTTACTCTTTAAATATTGAAAAATCCACAAACGGACAAATAAATACTGACAGCATATGATAGCTATTTTGCACATTGAAAGTTACTTGTATATGGGAACAATTAAGCCTAAATGTAGGTTTATGACATCTTTAATAATTAATGGTAGATTTTAAGCATTTCTCAATTTTTTGATACTTCTTTCACAACTGCTTAATCTTTCCTCTTTAATATTATGAAAAGCCTGATGGTGATCGTATTTTTGACAATAATTTCCCCAGGCTTAAGTTTGTACTAGGGACAGGAGAGGGAAATAAGGGAAATAGCATGCATTTCACTTTAGCAGGGAACAAAAAACATCTCTGGCTAGTTCCACCCCACTTTCAGAGGGAAATTAGGGAGACACTTGCACCATTTTGAAGCTGTAGTTGTTGTGCATGTTTGTGTACCTGTATGTGTGCAGAACTGTAGAATTATAATAAAGTTATTAAGTAGCTCACAATTAAATACATGCATCTCAGTGGTGGTCTTAAAAAACCACCACTTGGGATAAAATTGTACTATGAAAAGAGATGACTAAATGTAGTAGAGTTTTACAGTACTGAAATACCTGCAACAACTTGAAGAGCTAACTGGCTGATTATTAGGCACTATATAATAAACTGGGCTCACTGCCAGCAGGTATATATTATGAGCAGGTGAAAATTGACAGAAGCATGCTATGATAATCTCTGTAATAGTTTAAAGATGTACCTGTGTCTCTGAGGGGACACACTAGTCTGAAACCATTTGAAAAAGTATATTTCTGCACTTAAATGGCTATGTAAGGAGAGGAAAAAACTAACAAGGTGCTAAGAACTGTGCCTGTCCAAGGGTATGTGCTATAAATATCATAGGAGAGAACCAAGTTGTCAGCCTTTTAAGAGGTTAGCAAACACCTCTTGCTCTCTCCTGCACTCCCATTCATTTCAACTGCAGCTGTTTGGAGTGAGCGAAACTAGTTCTGTCCAGCTTGGAGCTATTAAAAAAAAAAAAAGTGTTTAATTGAAAACAGCAAGATGCAAATCTCTTTGATGTAGCTTCAACCTCATTCTTAAGTCCTCAGATGACCTACAGTGGAAAATTATCCAGCAACTCACATGTCAAGATATGTGTAATGATTGCCTTTAGATGAGCCAGTGGCAACGAGAGGAATAGCAAGTAGCAGCATTCCTTAAGAGCTTTAACCTTTTAAAAAGCTTAGAAGTCTCTATCTGGTGGCTCTGCCACTGTAATTCAGCAGCAGTTATAGCCAGCAAGAGAGGGTCCAAATTCTGTCCCTTGTGCTGCGTGTTCAGGCACGCTCTTTTGATATATTTAAATTTAGTGGTCTAGTTTAGCAGTGATGAGGCAGCATCTCCTGTTTAAACTTCGCTTACCTTGCCATGAAACTGAGACCCTGAGACTTGCCAAGTGTTGCTCTAATTCTGGACACTGACTGTGTAACATTGTGATGCAACCTGGTTTTGTTGCTTCAGAGCTCCTTTTGGGTAAGCTTTATCTAATACTAGCCTGCACTGCCTTGAGCTACGCGGTTTGGATCAGAGAGAATGTCAACAAAGATTAAAACACGGAGAGAATGAGCAACAAACCAAACTAGATGGCACTGAATAGGGCATACTAAAGTCTGTTTCCTTTGACATCCATCTGATTTTCTTAAGAAGGCACAGCAGTAAGTTATTTTCCATTTGGAATTGTTAGTATGACCATTTGCTACTGTTTTTCCCTCCAGGGAACTGTTTATGATAGAGATCAAGCATGTGTGCATACCATCTCTAGCTAAAAGAAGAAGAAAATAAAAAATAAAAATCTTACCAGTTACAACCACAGTGTTGGAATTTGAGTCCATGCTCCAAAAGGTGAAATCTTGTCGTCTTTCAGTTCCAAACAGCAGTATCATAATTCATGCATCTGTGGCAAACTTCCTCATTTGGGGCATCTATTTTTTGATTCAAGACGTTCTGAAGCATGCAAGCTTCTATTGGATGAAGAAAAAGTTTTCATAAAGCTCAGATGTGTTGGGATTCAGGTTACATGGATGATTTGTGATCCATGCNAGGGACTGCCCCAAACGTCTTTTCTGTCTTCAGGCATACAACAACAGTACTTTGGGAAGAACAGAAAAGGCTTAAAGAAAGTTTTTGCAAAATATCCAGCAATATTTTGCATCAGAAACCTGTTTATATACAAGTAAACAAAAGTAATTGGATTAATTTTATTGTATGGCTGTGCATATTATATTTTCAGCACAGACGTAATTCACTTTAATTGTGAGGAATTAATTAGCTACAAAAATATATCTGTCCATTTCTACTGTATTTAGGCCTTTTCTTACTACCTATAACTACGCAGGGGTAACTTTGCTGTTCTTCCTCATAGCACTTACCTAATTGACTAATATTGAGCTTTATCTTACGCCTTTTATTAAATGCTTCAAGAACCTTACATTTTAAAAAATAAACATAAACAGGAAAATATGTATTTGCTAAAGCAAAACTTTTACTTGGTAATATTGTTGAATTGGCAACACCTTATAAAATTTCACTCCAACTTTAAAGGTCAGAGGAACTCTAGAAGCTGGGTTGTAACTTGTCGAAACTAGGGAGTTTAATACTTCGTCTGTCTTCATTAAACTGAAGTGCAAGAACCAATAGGGGGCCTGAAATCAAAACATATGCATGTTGTCACTGCCCAAAACAAAAGCATATGAAAGTCCTCTTGGGAATTATAACTTCAGGAGCAGAGGGTTTTGCTGGGTCTTGTTTTGAGTGGGAAGTGTATGTGTTTTGTATGAGAGAGGGAGGAGAAATAAGCTAAGAATAGAAAGCCACTTTATAGTCTCAGGAGAGATGGTTATTATGAGACGTTAAGAAAAAAAAATCCCTGAAGAAATCTCTTGGATTGGGTGGTGGCTGAGTAAGGTTTGGAGCTATGAGCTGTTTCTGTCATTTGAATTCTCCTGAGCTGAGAGAGAAATTTGTGGATTCCTTTAAATAAACTGACCCTGATTCCACCATCCATGTCTCTTCCTGACTAATACAACTTGCAAAACTAACTTTTGCTAGCCACCGAGGCTGAAGGAGCAGCTAATACAGTAAACATGGAAAACTTTACAGCTTTAAATAAGGCAAAATTTGCCACTGCCATCAGTGAATTGCAACTACAATTGCATAGTCTTTCATTCTCCTAGGTCAATTAAGATTTTTGCCAATTATTTTTTTGGCGACCAGTTAGTAAAACTTCTCCTGTGATACTGAACAGGATGATGACATACTGGTCATCTCAGTTATTTCAGATTTGTATTTTTTTTTTTTAAATAGGAATTATCATTAAATTAAAAAAAAAAAAATCTAAGTCTACCTTCTATGGGGGGGTTTAACGAACAAAGCATATCCAAGGAATAAAGCACAATTTAAGGCCTACAGTTGCTTAATTAGTTTTCTCCATAAGAAATTATGAATGTGTTTTGTTTGGGACATTATAGCAGCTTTATAGATACCTATGGAGGGTTTTAGTTGAATGCTGTGAAATACTAGGTATTTTATTAGATGTTCTTGCATAGTATAGATATGTCTGTTAGATCCATATACTCTGAAACAACTGACATCGAAGCTACTCTTGAAATTTTTGAGAAAGTATGATTGTAGCTTTAATATTACACTCATGTATATGTATTCATAACATATGGATATTTGAGGTTTGTCCAAATTTTTCTCTCTGTCCACAATTAAGAAACCAAGCCCTGGATATTTGAAGGCAAATCACAGACACAGCTGACTCAGCTCAGCACTGGTTTCTTCCTGCTATATACAAACACAATTGGCATGGCACTCGTCTTGGGGTAAAGAAGACGTGGAAGCAACTCAGCTATGAAAGCCCGGGCTATCACCTTGAACACTTTACTATACAGTTGTTGATACATTTAAAAATGTTTTGAACTGCTGACTAAGAGGAAAATGTATTTTATGTAAATGCATTCTCACCACATTGCAAAACTACCAGAACACTGCTCGAATAGCTTTTCAGTACTGCAAGTAACAAGAAATACAGCCCTTCACTTAGAAGCAGCTCTTCAATTTTTCTCTCTTTTATTATTACTTACATATAGATTTTTTATTTCTTGCTATTGGCAAGAACTGACCAACATGTTAAACTATTAAGTGGAAGTGTTTAATATATTCCTACTTTTATCTCAGCTGTCCAACATTTAATGAGAGGAGGGAAAAATAGAGCTGTTACGCTGTTTAACACTAAACTATAATGGGAGTTTAAATAGAGATTTCAGGATCTAACACTTTATATTTCTCTTCCATTCCAATAAAAATAAATAATCCTTGGGAAAGACCGAGGATGGTCTATAGGTAGATGGAATGCAATGTCACAAAAACAGAGGAGACAAACATTTTTGTGTAAAGCTTGTTGTTCCCTACAGACCAATGCCTCTTCTATAACAGACTCAGTAGAAATGGGAAATGGAAAAATGTAACAGTGATTTTACTTACGATTGTTTGGATGGTGTTATATATTATTGTGTTTCTTCATTTATATTAGTTCTTTTGCAATTGATAATATTGGTGTATACCTAGTGCCTAGCAATAGTGGAAAAATTGAAATTGTATATAATTTTAATGTAGCTAATCTGTTGGGTGGCTGCTGTCATTTCAGTTGTGGTGTTCTTGCAATACTAGCAAAAATTAACTTTTGTGCATAAACAGATTTTTTTGTCTATTATAGTTTAATGCAGGCAGAAAGTACTTTAGCAGGAGACTTTCCATCAATGGGTTGCTTTTGTTCAGGTATCGTTTACCATGCACAAAGAGACTCTGCAAGTAGGATCACAAAATTTAAGTAATTTTTTATCAGCTGCTATGCAAAATAAATGGGTAGGACCAACTAGGCTAAACAGGAATATGCTTACCACTCCTGACTTAAAAAACAAAACAAAACAAAACAAAACACAACTGATGAGTCTTAGCTGGTCAGGAAGTTTTCAGTATGATGATGAAACCTCTGGGCTGAGAATAACATGCATGATACTCAGGGAATGCTGGAAGGTGCAAAGCTTCAAGTGATCATAAGAATGTGCTGAAATCCACTGATGTGCTGTAAAGTGGTTGTGTAACATCTGCTTTTTTGAGAGTACCAGTGTATGTGCTGAGGTTGCTTTGTCCTATTGAGGAGAGAAATTGCTTTTTCTTGTCGAGGAAACAAAATACAAATCTAGTACGTTTTAAAAAATATTTGAAGGGAAGATCAACCATGTGGTTTTCTTCCACAGTGCTGACAGTGAATAGAGTGTGTAACAACAACGTGAAGCACTTAAAGCACTTTCCAGAAATGTTGTATCCGATGGACTGAAAACAGTGGTGCTCCCCAATAGTGTAACTGCAAAGGTAAGTTTCTTTCTGTGCAGTATGTGCAAACATACTGTTATTTTCATGAACTTTTCTTTCCATATTTTTAACTTTGATACTTGTTTTAGCCATTTTAGAAATAATTAAGCAATCATACAGTCTAGGTAGGAAGGCTCCCAGGAGTCAACACCTGCATTCTGTTTTCTAATTTTGACGACTGTGTATTCTCTTTAATCTTTCTACCTCTATTTCACAGTTCCAAATAATGAACAGTAGGCTGCTCTCATAGGTTTTTCAAAAGCCTCTTTCACATTGACAAAGACCACTGTGGTACATAGCTGAACAATGCTATAAAAATGTCACTTTTGCACTTCATTATTCCCTCGTAAACCCTCTGCCACCAGCGTTTAAAGAAACTGACATTAGCTCTATCCTTTGTCATTCCGGGCCTTTTAAATGAAGAATTTAGGACTTCCGTTCGGAGTTTTTAAACTTGAGATGCGATGTTTGGCTGGGGTTTGCTGAAGGCCGGGCCCTTGCCGGCGAAGGACAGGGGCTGTCCCCTCGGCCCGCGACCACCTTGCCCTGAGTTTGCAGCCAGCTTCTCCTCGCCTCTTCTAACCTTCTCTCCTCCAGAAACGTCGCTAGACCCTTCGTCATAACCGCCTCTGTCCTTCTGTTCCCCAGCCGTCCCACGACAGCCCCCACCGCCTTTCGGCGGGCATTTTTTCTGTCAGCCAAAGCCGGCCGCCGGCAGCTGCTGCTAGCGTCNGGTGGGAGCCCGCCTCAGAGGAAGTGATGGAGGCCGAGGGAGGAGGAAGAGCCGCCGCTGGTAAGAGGGGAGGGAGAGCGCTCGCCAGCTGTGCCCGCGCTCCCCCGCGGCCTGGCCTCCTTCCCCCGCCGGCCCCTTCCCGTCTCTCCCCTCACACCGCGCCCTTCTCCTCAGGGCGGCCGCCCCTCTCGCTTCGCCTCCCTCTGGCTCTCGCCCTCACGCCGGGCAGGCTGCTCACCCGCAGAGGCTGGACGCGTGCCTGGCAGCCACACCGCCCGGTCGGGGGCGCCGCCTCCTGTGAGGAGCCGGCGGGCGCCTCGCACCGTGTCCCCCCGCCGCCGCGAAATGGCGGGCTTTCCTCAGCACCCGCCTCGGGGCGTTCCACAAGCGGCCAAACACGCGGGGCCTTACCAGGAAAACTTTGTGCCGTCGCCTGCGGTCATGGCAGGACGAGCCCTGGCTCTTCGTTGTCATGTTCCCAGCGCGCACTTTTCCTCAGGATCGCAGAGGTGAGGTGGTGCCTCTGAGATGGTCCCGTCCGAAGCCCTGCACGAAGCAGGGTCTACCAGAGCAGGCCGCTAGAGGGTTTATTTGTCCCTTTTCCCAAGCGTACAGGTAACTTCTCCAGGTTTTAGGGTAGTCCAAGCCCGTCCTGAAACAGAGAGGAGCTGGCCTCATGATTTCTGTCAGCTTCAGTTCAGCAGGTGATGCTGATAAAATGGCTTATCTTCAAATGCCTGCTTCCAGTGTGCATGTGGAGGCACAGGTGCATGAGTTTGTGACTTTAACATTTGAGAACTAATAAAGAGCAGAGGTAGTACTGTGTAAACATACTTTTGCATCTTTTAGGCCAAATTGCAGACAGCATGTTAGTGTTTACTCAGACTGAATTAGAACGTGGTTTCAGAGACAGAAGGAGCAGTAAAGACGTTGCTTCTTGACCACCAAGAAAAAACTAGTTGTGTTATTTTGGAGTAGAGAGGAGATCTAGAAAGCTTTCTGCATTGCACTTTGGTACTTACCCTTTCTAAAGAAAGGTTATTCAGTAAATACTTTCTTTGTTGATCATGAGATGATTGTAGAACAAGAAGTACATGGTGTCTAATAATTAATCTTTTCCGGGGGGGAAAAACCCTCATCTGCTTTCAGCAAAAAATAATTTGCTGGTGTTTCTGATAGTAGCCAAAGAGCTTCTGTGCCCAGCAGAGGCCAACAGAGAGAACTTAGCAGTTCATTATGAGGTGGAACACTGCTTTGAAATGAATAGACACTATGTTCCTGAATGACAACACTCCTAGTGCTTTGTAAGGGATCTTATTTTAGGACAGGTGGATCTTCTGGACATGCTCTACCATGGATTTTCAAGGCAGTCTGGCATATGTAGTGTTCCTGGTTTATATTTGACTAGGAGCATTTCCAAGAATCTCTGTTCACGCACTTGTTTGGATAAGGGCCTGTTGCATCACCTCAGTTAGCTTTTGCACTGCTTTCCCTCCTGCTCTGTTTTTATGCTCGTCTTTCTTCATATGTCACGCTAGCAGGTAAATGGAGAGAAAGTGAATTTATCTTCTGAAATGCATTTTAAGTTGCTACCGTTTATCTAAAGCACGTACTTCATCCCCTTCAGTAAAATCATGTTGTTCATTAGTTTCTCTAACTGCTGATGGCTAAATGCACTGTAGTCAGATTGCTCTATTTTTTTCCCTCCTATCAGCCACTTCTGAAAGTCAAACATTTGTAATAATGCTATTTTTTTAATACTCTTAATTCTGCTGATGTTTTTAAATAAAATATCTCTAGATGAATGAGACTTGGTTTTTCATGTCCAGGCAAATGTTGTACTATTGGGCACTTCAGGTAGTCTACATTTTTTTTCTGATTTTTTCCTTATTCTCAAATCGAATGTTTAGAATAGTTCTTCCATTCCCTTCGTCTTTTGGAACCGATGTCATTGTTTCTAGGTATCATCTGAATTATGTAATTGGATATTGGTATGTTTAAAGTAATTATGTAACAATTGGTAATAGGCTGAGTATACTCAAAGTATACACTTAAAGTATATACTTAAAGAAAATACTGGAGTCAGCCATTAGCTCTTCTTATGCAAGTGGTACTTTTCAGTTTATGCTCTGCTGTAATTGAGGTGCTGCAATTCTACATGTTCTTGAGGTCTGTTCCTCTAACTGTTTTTCACGAACCTTGCCATTGAAAAGCAGGCCAGATGTTGTCATAGAACTTGAGGTTCTTGTTTTGAATTCAGCCTTGTCACAAGATATTTTTTATTTCAGAGCATTTTGAGAGCCAGACTTGTATGTGTTAACCATCTAACAGCAAGGGTGCAAAAGACATTCAGTGAGTGAGAACATACATATGACTCTGGAACCTGAGAAACAGTTAGTTGCCATATGACAAACCTGTACATCTAGTTTAACAGTTGCACTAATGAAGCTTTAAATTTCCATCTGCCTCTCTAGGTAGATGGAAAATTCCCTGCCCTCCATGAAATCCATGTTAATCAGTTAAAGTTTACAGGCAGGAGGTCAGCACCCTGAAAGCTGGAAAATCAAAATTCTGGTAGTGTAGATGCACTATATATCATGAATGGGGTTCCTACATCTAGAGAAAGCTACTCAAAGCTCTAAGATGAATCTGATCAACAACCGTATTGCTTCAGTATAACTGAACTCTCATCTATGAAACATGTAGAATTTTACTCAGACTGAGGAGCATGTATCTAAGAGGTAAGGGCTTTCTTAACCTCGCTTTCTCTGCCCCTGGCAGGGTAGTTTACTGTAACCTTGCTTTAACATAAATACATAGTTATGGCCTAGAAGGAATGGTAACAGGAAACAAAATCCTACCTCCTTCATCATATTTCTCTCAAAGAAAAAATGCACTCAGAAACCCAGCAGACAAACCTGAGTCCCTTTCCGTAATAGCATTGCAGTGAACTTTCTCCTTCCCTTGGGTGGAGAGTATGAGAGAACAAACAACACAAGAGAAAGTCTGGCCTGTTTAAATTTCAAGTGGAAGGTGTGCAGCCATTATGCTTATGAGTATGTTATAAGAACCAACGTAGAACAGGTTGATGTGTATTTTCTGTGTTGTATAATGGCTGCACGCTGAGAGATTCCCAGACACTTCTAGTGGCGATTCACGGTTCCAATATGCTGTCTTTGCAAAATGATTGGCAGACCCTCAGGTCACACATATCCAAAGTAAATTGTGTCCTGCTCACTTACTGAGAGGTCTGCAGATGCTTAAAAATGTTGTGTTTGTAACCTCTGAAACTGCTGTCTGGTGGCTGGTCTTTATAGTATTACCAACAACAGATGGCAAATGGCTCTGCTGATGTAATTCTTGCTAGTGTTTCATTCCTGTGAAGTTCCACAGTCTCAAAATCTCAGAAAGTGCCTCCATATTTTTTCTGTGTAATGATTTCAAGCCAAACTAAATAAAAACATCTTATATTATTCAAATTCCCATGGTGTCATGTGACATTTTTGTAATGATTGCCTTACAGCAGTTTCAGATAAGTGCACGTTTGGTAGCAATTTAAGGCCTGTGTCCTTTAAGTAATGCTTATTAGTACGCAACAGATGCCGTTTAGAAACATTATGCCTTTTAATAGGCTCTGCTTTTAGACTACATGTTCTCATTCCAGGCAGGCTGTGGATCAGGCAAGCTTGGAGGTATGCTGTCATTTATGCAAAGCCTAAGTCAATTTTCTGCTCTGAAGTCAAGCCATGTGTTTTTCCTTGTTTCTTCCATTCTGGTCATAGCTGTCTTGCTGTGTTTTTCCCCCTAGTCATATCTTTGGCTGATTGTCAAGCCATTACAATCAAAACCTTTTGCATTTTTAACCACCAGCAGTGGTTTCTTTTGTCCTTACAGAAGAGTCTGTGTAAACTAAATTTAAACAATCTCAGCTTTACTGTCAAGAGCACAGCAAGCACGGAGTTAGTCCTCTATTGCCAGCCTGTCCTTCCTTCTCTGCTTCTTCCTCCTCCCGAAATGGAAAAAAAAAAGTAAAAGCAGAGCCTTGCTGATTTTGGAGCACCTTCAAAGACATGTAGAATAGCTGACACAATGGCACAGAGAAATGAGCGATGTTTACATATTTTCTCCACTACAGGCAGCTGCTTATTAAAGCAAGAAGTTCCAAGACAGGCTAAGAGGCTTGTGATAGCTAGTAAAGGTGACGTATTAATTTTCAGCTGCATAATAAATTTAGCAATGTGTAAATTATTATGGAAGAGAGGGTTTTTTGTTGTTGTTGTTGTTTGTTTCCTTTTTTGCTCAAATTAATTGCTTTATTTTGAGATTAGTCTGGCTGTACAAATTGGTCCTTGTAAGTAATTTGGGGAAGGCTGCTGAGCTATCTTAGGTAGACTTATGCACTCTGCTGGTGGGAGCAGTAGATTTTTCAGATGCAAAGCATTTGCAACTCAAATTATGGGGGATATGAGACTGATAACCCTGAAAATCTAGCTAGTTGTCTCATATTTTCATTGCTACATCATTTGTTTGGGGAATGTTGTCCTTTCTGATAGCAAACCATGGCTTTCAGGTACCTTTGGTATGTCACACGTATTGGCATAGTTTGCATGAAATGAAATTAAGGGTTGTGTGTGGCCCCTGTGGCCTTAGGTTCCCCACACGTGCTTTGAATGATGGTAGTAACAGGGAAATGTATTTTATGTGATGCTTAAATGTTAGTCCTGGAGCCAGTTTGTGAGGGTGGGTGTTTCAGTAATTATTTTAAATGCTCCTTGGTCTTAAAATACGGATATTTTCTGAAGCTGTCCTAACTGGCAGTCTGTCTGGCTTCTCCCTTGGGATGAAATCATCTTCACGTTAGTTCATTTTCCAGACTCAGTTGTAATTTCCTACCATTTCACAACTCCTTGTTTATCACTATGGGAGACATTGTCTTCCCCTTTTCCCTTATGCTGTGGGATGACTTTTAGCCAATGTGTGTCCTCCTTTCTACCGTTCATCTTTGTAAAGGATTGAATTAATGATATCACATTTGAACCTGTGATTCCTAAAAGCTCCGCTGCTGTTCACTGAATCTTCTGTCGTCTTCCTTTCAAGTCAGCCTCTCTGAATAACGAAAATACTTCAATGACACATTTCAGTGTCATTTGGGGCCTCCCATTCCTTCTTTGCTTAGATTTTTGAGGGTCAGACTCTAATTTGAGGTCAGGCCTGGAAATGGGAATTTCTACTGGCATAGCTATTTTGGCTATGGGTGTGATAAAGTGAGATGTAGCACTGACAGAGCTGTGCTGGAAAAAGCCCCTGATGTGGACACAGTTGTTTTGGAAAACTTCATTTTTGCTTGTATATTTTATTTTGTTTTAGGAGTAGACAAATAATTGAGTTGGCAAATTTCAAGATTTTTTCTTACATATGCAGGAACGTGCCTGCCCATTCCTTGGTTGAATGGAAAACAGTATATATTAAAAACCTAATTCTGATGTTCACAGATTCAGAGGTATTAGCAGCAGTCCCACGGAATCAATGAAATTTCCTTGCCGAAAACTTGATGTGAACTGGAACCTTAGAGCCTTTATTGATTACAATCCTGAATGTCGCTTGTCTTCAGGACTGCATCTTCTCTGGGTTATTCTGCAAGCTCTATACCTCTTCTTAGCATCTATGCTTTGTGAAAAAGAGAGTTACATGTGCAGAAGTATGAATTCCTGATATGTCGTAGTTACAGCTGGTAGCACTTCCATGGTTTCACAGTATGCTACAGTATTTATTTATAAAGACTGTTTCTGGGCCATAATATCTCATCTTTTTTTTAATTACATTAGGTTACAGCTTTGTGCAAAACATGCTAGTCCAGATGCGCATTTTGCATATATTATGGCAGGAGTAGCCTGTTTACACAGATGTGTTTTAGTTTATCTGTACTATGAGCTGGGTGTGGCTTTATTTTTATAAGTGTAGCACTGCTGAAGATCCATCTGAAGAAAAATACATATTGTTGAAACCTGTTTGCAGAATGGGAGTACTGAAGGTTAGGGTTGATCAATGCCATTATGTGATCCCATCAATGTACACTTCCTTTTCTAAATTTGAAAACATTTTAAATAATGTGTTTTCATCCAGGTTGTTTTTGAAAATGAGCTAAATAATTAAATCAATTATTTAATTCTGTTGTATATATATTTTTTTCCATTTCATAAGTTGCAGATTACTTCGCTGAGTTTTGGAAAATAAATAAGGTGAGGCTTACAGACCCTGGTCATATGAGGTTCTGAGGGCCTTCAGAGCTCCTTGAGGAGAGTGGAAATTGAAGCCATTTGATATCTTTCAGAGTTAGGCTTGTCTAGTCTCTGCCCATGCTCATTTATGTTCTGCTAAATTTATGTGTACACGTACAGCTTTTTTTCTTCCCTTTTCCTAAATTAGTAGTAAAAATGTGTTAGCGTGAATGGGATAGCTACTGTGATAGCATCCTGCAGTTGGAATGTCTAACGTTTGATCTGCATTGCATGTGAGTGAATTTGCAATAATGACATGTATAGCTACATTTGAACTCATGTTTAAACTCTTTGGTTTCTTTATTGGGAATGGGATTAGGATTATTTCCCTACACTTCTGCCTTCATTTATTGATTCCACAGCAGAAAATTATATACAGTCAGAAACTGTATATATATATATTTAGTTTGTCTCTTGAGACCCTTTTCACATTTGAATTGTGATAGAATAATAAATAATACATAAATGGCATTTTTGGATCAAGAGATAGAAACATGCTAATGCCAATGCATTTTTTGTCATCCTTTACCTTCCAAGAGTGATTGCTCTGTTAGTAAAGGTGGAAAGTAATGCAGTGGGGCAGAACATTGTTTTCATTAATGATATAGAGCATGTGGTTAAGGGCTGCCTTGCCAGGTTGGACAGATATCACACCACAGCATTTGCCCATTAGCTCCATTGCCACCACATATTGTTATGATACTGAAGTTTCACTTACACTAGAGCTTGGGTTTTTGACTTGAAGTCGCTCAATTAAATTCAGGATGTGAGAGTCAGGTTCTGCATGTACTCCTGGGAACATGCCAAAGACCTCTTCCTTCCTTTGAAAGGTTAAACAAATATGGTTGTCTAATGATAACCACATGCACAGGGCTGCTCAAGCTCATTGGAAGGAAAGGAGAAGGTGGTGTTAAGCACTGCTGTTTAACACAGAGCTCCCGCTCCTGTGAGAGGGTAATGGAAAGTACTTTTGTTACATGTACTCAATTTAAAAGAGCAAAAAATGTTCTCTTTTGATCGTAGACGCCGTCGTGGTTTCGCTGCCGTAGTGTGGCAGTGACAGTCCACGGGAGAACAGAAAACAATTTATGCTACGTTTCTTTGTCTTTTTATGTTGTGACTTCAGAGGGACTGATAAGAAAAACGTCACACCCTTTTGAAGTAGTAGATAAGACATACACTTAAGTGATAAGAACCGAGAGAGACGGAAGATAAAAGTGATTTGTTGAGGGCCACAAAAACACACCTGTGGTAAGAATAAATCTTAGAAATTCTGGTCTCAGTTGCCTCATTTAATTACAAAAACATTCCCTCCTAAATACTAACGTGATATACAGTCTTTTTGTGTTGATGTACATACGTTTGTCATATATTGCAAAGTGTTTTTTGATTTAAAAAAAAAAGTGGAAAATACTTCTTGGACAGCAAAACCCCATGATACTGTCAGAAACACTTGAAATCTGCTGAAGTTGTTTTTTTTTTTTAATTGTGAAATATATTGGCATGCAAATAAGCCAAGAAATAAATAAAAACAGTACTGCTATTGCAAGCAATACAAATGGCAAAACTGAATAAAAACTAATGAGACTTAGAACTGTCAGGTTATTTTTATCTATCTTTTTTTGGCACCATTAGAAATTGCATTTAAGTATTTTCTATTTTTTCACATGTAAATGCAATGTACAGTTGCACAAATACGTACCCCAAGATGCACAGTCCAGATACAAATCATGTGGTGATGATGGCTCTTTTGTAAACATACATTTCTTAATGGATGCATGTACTATCCTTCTCTGTGTTTGTAGAACATGAAAAAGTAGTTGTAGGATAAATGATTAATTCACTTCAGACACAACACTTTTTTCATGCTTCATCAACAGTGAGGTTGATGTATTTTGCTTTACAAATCTGGCTGCGTTCTAAATGCTCTTACAAATTTCTGAAATGCTCTTTTCTACAACTAACTTTCTTGGAAGTATCAGCACACCTTAATGGATCTTTGCCAACCCAGTGGAGCGTCTAGTCTGAAATATCTACGTCACCAATGTGTTGGCTTAGGGACCCAGTATTGATAAGCTACATATGAATAGAAAATTCTTCACTACTAAAGCAAATATCTCTCGTTTAATAAATTTTGTATTTCGTTCATAATCAAAGGGACTAAGTATTTTGGCAGTACATAGTAATTTGAAACCTAAATGAGTATTTAAAACATTTTTACAAAGCGATGGAGTTGATTGTCCCAAGTCGTAACTGATTTGTTAGATAGTGGCAAAATAATAAAACTAATACATAGGTATTAAAATGACTAGTCTACTCAAAAAGAGCTTGAGGAACGTGATGGTGATTGAAATTGCTGTAGCATCACATGCATGTAAGCCCACAGTTATCTATATTCTAGTTATTTCTATTATGATGTAGGGTCTAGTTGCAGAGGGTGTAGAAGAATTGTCGAAAAGAATCAATTGAAGCATTTAATTTACCTTCGGAATTCCTGCACTCTGCAGTTTCACTTGTGGAATTTCACATACAAGTGTGTGCACCATGTGTTTTCTCTTGTATTGAGTAAATTCTTTTGCCCATGAAAAAATATTTCCTGCTTACTTCAGCTGATCAGATGACATTCTTGCTGAATCTGTAATGATGGAGGTATGTCTGTAGTCTACAAAAATAAATTTCTGGTTCAAGATAGAATATTGTCTTCTATTTTGTGATTCCAGTCATTATATGTCTACCTGATGCAGAACATAAGAATGTTAATCAGATCTATCTGGATTCCCACATATTGATCTTTTCGGATCCTAACTGAAGTGAACTTTGTCTGACTTTTACCTATACAAGAACAATATTTGTCCACTTCATGAAACCTCCATAAACTGCAGCTCTCTATTCTGGAGAAAATCGGGGGTGGATTAGAAGTGGATATAGAAAGCAGCTGAGTTTATGGGTCAGGACCGAAACAGAGTCCTTGGTTTATGCTGATTGGCAGAGTTGTGTGATGTTTTAGGCTGAGGAGGTACCTGTAGGTGCTGGAGGTTAGTATCCATAAGGATGACTGGGTATGGGCAGTGCCTGCTTGCTTGTATAGCTGCAGTTTTTCACTTCAGATACCAGATTCTTAGTTCAAATTGATGGCACATCACCAGAGTGAGAGGACATGCGCTTACATGTACTAGCTTGAGAACGTGGCCTAAACTATTCCATGGAAACAAAAGAGAGCAGAAGCAGAATTACCATGTTAGTTTTTGCTTTAAAATCCATTCTGTATGCTTGAAATGGAAATACAGCCATTCAGATTTCTATTTTAATTCATTTATTTATCTCTAGATAAGTTTTTTTCAGTGTAGTCGCACACACTTCCTCCATTTCCCTGAACGCTGGAGCCCAGTAAAATACAAAGACTTATATCTGTCTGTTGTCTGTAAACTCTTCACCGTCACTGCTGTTGTGGAATCAGTCTATATGATGTGTTGACCTTGTTTACCAGTGTTGGCTATTTAAGATGGCAGCCACTACAGTGTGAATGCCTGGAATCCCTCTAATGCAGTAGGCCTCCCGTTCTAAATTTGCTCTGCTTATGGTTTATGGCCCTTCCTCTGTGGCTGCAGCAAGAGGCCCCTTTTTATGACTCACCCCTCCTGCCCCCCTCTCCGCTCCCTCTCTCCTTCCCCGCCCAGATGGTAACCCTTTGTGCACATGGCCTGTATGGAAAAAGTGCACACTAGCTGTCAGGCCGATAGGATGCTACAGTGTGCTCTTTTGTTGTCGCTACCTAAGATCAAATTCATATGAAATCCTGTAATTCAAATTAGGGCAAAAGGCTCTCCTTGGAACCCTGCAATTTTGGTGTCCCTAGATGCTGACAGAGGCCTCAGACTGAAGCTCTCACAGGAGAATAGCGCTGCTTTCCTTTTAAAGCAAAGTTAAATTATTTTGCAATTGATTTTGGAACCTTTATAATATCTTACTAGCCAGCAATAATTATTGCTGTAGTCAAATGCCTAATAATAATAATAGTTATGGTTAGACTTTGTCAAGGTTTTTTTTGTTTCTGTAGACAAAAATGCGTATGAAACGGACATACACAGAAGAGGAAATATAATTTCTTCACTTTGTACTGGGGAAAACTGGGGAACACATTAGCTAACATAAATTCAAGCTAACTCTCTGATCTTTCTCTTGCCCACGGCAGCTGAACGGTGTTAGTAGTATGTGCATGTGTGTGCAAGTTCTGGGGGGATGTTCACAAAACCCAGCCTTAGCACAACTCACTTCTTGAGGACACTACAGGGCACCAAAAGTTAGACACCTGCTCCATATTGTCTTGAATGATCCCCCCCCGTATACAGAAGTTGAGACAGATTTGTTTAATTCATGAAAAATTTGTTAATTTCCCCTTTATTGGAACATGTGCTCCTAACTCACTTAGGCATTTTCAGAGTATTACACAGGAAAGACAAGTTAAATGTAAGTCTAAAAGCAATTTTTAGAGGAAAAAATTAATTATGTGGAAAGCTGTGTTAATGCAGTGTTGATGGGAAATTTTCTCTAATGCCTCGTTATTTAATTTGTGACATTATTTCATTCTTCAAATGGATTGCCACTACCTTAGGATACAAACATTATTAGGTACCAGAAAGTTACTGTAAATTTGAAGGTGCTAGTTGTTTTGTTCAGTGAGGAGAAAACATTGATGTGTTTATTAAGTTACTTTGGCTTGGCAGTGGCAGGATATAGCCTTGTAAGCAGCATCTCATGAATGGTATTTATCAGCATGATCAATATTTTTCTTTGCACTAAACTTAAGTCTTATGTGCTGCTCTTCTGTAAACAAAACAAACAAACAAACAAATTAATGGTTTACTTCAGTAAATTACTAAAGTTTTTAGTAATAATTTTTAATTTCTCCCTTCCCTCATATGGCTTCTTTGCTTGGTGTTGTTACACAGTATACTGGGGAATATACACTGCAGAAAAAAACTGCTACTGCTAAGCAGTGGCTGGGATTTTATAATGTGACTCAACTTGCCAGTGTTGCAATGCTTCTTTCTCCCATTTTGTCACAGAAGAGTTGCTTCTGTTCAGCAGTCTGACTACAGATCTTTGCTATCAAGCCTCAGAATGTAAGTTGATTGCCTGCAAAGGGCAGGAAAATAGTGGTTAAAGTGTGTTAAGCAGTGCTGGATGGTGGAGAATTATCAGTTGTAGTTTCTAACCTTTTGGCAAGGAATCAGTTTTTGATCACTGCCAGAGGGAGAATGGTGAGACAGTGGATGAATAGTCTGACCTGGTACCGCAAATGCCATGCTCCTGTTTATTACAAGGAAAGGTATCATTTTCAATATTGTACTTTCATGATTCATAGTTTCTGAATCTTGATATAGACAGTTCCTACAATGGCTCTTATAATATTGTTCACTGTCTCAGCCATTTACTTTGCACTTACTATCAGCGTAGTTATTATTTCACATTAAACTTGGGTCATGGGAGCTGCCATGTGAAAGCAAACCATGACTAAAAATGGAGAATTCAGAACTAAGACTCAAACTATAGCTGTGTGGTAGAAGATTTTGTCCTCAGTTTGAGGCTTACAAGAGTTGCAGGTGTGGCTTGTGATCGAAAGCCCCTTAAATTGAAAATATTTCCTTCCTATGACAGAAGACTGGCAGAATACTATTTTGACTGCTAACCCATTGCTTCTGATGTTCTTTTTCTTCAGCTGGTGGTGAACCACTAGCCAGTCTGATCTCTTGTATCAGAAAGAGGATGCTTGGTTTCTCAGAAGGACTGATTTGGAATTTGCATTTAGGTAGCAGGCATCAGATGTATGTAATTTTTGTTTGCATGCAATTAACAAATACCTTGCATGAATATCCTACAGCATTGAGTCACATGGATTGAAAGTTATGTTGCATAAAAGATGATGATTGTTATTCTGGGAGCCCTTCAGTGGATAAATATTTTAATATTTTTTGACATTATTTAATTGTTGTAAAAGTGCTCAATAGAAATGACTTGAAAAAGAGAAGGAGATAACTAACAGTATACAACAGATCATGGACTGACCCATAAAGGGGCAGCCTTCCAAGAAAGAGTGGAAGCTTTGGAATTCTGTTCCTGTTGTATTTTTGGATAGTACTAAAAATCAGGTTGTGTTTTGAAGAATTTTTTCTTCTTACAGCTTTAAAGCAATTTACTTATACCTAGCTAAATTTAAGACTCTGCTTGTTGAATTCAAAGGAGGCAAATGAGATTTGATGCTGTCATGGTTCTACTTTATAAAATTGCATGTCAAGAAGTAGATAGCAAATAGATAGGATTTTACCAGTCTTCTTGTTTTTAGACTAGGATTATACAAAAGGCTCCAGTGGAAATGATAAGTGCCCGTTTACACCAAGGAACTGCTGGGAAAACCGTAGTTTTAAAATTTGTATTTATTAGCTCACTTTAAAAATAAAAATATTGTGTGTTTTATTTTAACTGCAGGTTGCGTTTACTTGGTAGATACAGTAGTAGGAGATCCAGAGGTTCTGCAAGCAGATGCTGAAACATATTATGAAAAACTCTTGGAACAATCATCATCCACTCCTGATGTTTTTTCCCTCCCTGGAGGAGAAAAGGTAATAGGCCAATAATTTTCATTCTGCGAGTTAGATACTTGCAAACTAGTTTGTTGGTTGTGTTCATAGTCTGTCTGTGAATAGGGGTAAACTGGTGTGGCCAGATTACAAATCTCTTAAAATCAGCAAATTCTGCATTATTTGAAAAAGTTTGCATGCTGCAAATTAGAGATAAGCTTAAACTACAGGTCTAAACTACAAGTGACCGTTTGAAGTACTTAGCTGAACTTTACATTTTGACCTGCCTCCTTAGAGGACTGAATCAAAAGTGAATTTGATGGAGGTTTATATCATGGCTCTGCTCTGTATTCTGCTTCTACTGTGCAGTTTACACAGATATTGTCATATAGTCTATTTTCTGTTTTCATCCTTTCTAATACTTGTGTCAATAATGTTGAATGTGGGTTCTCCCAGTTCAGATCAGATGTAACTGACAGATGGTATAATTGCTGTAGTTGCCAATGCTTTAGGTTCCATTCCTGAGCCACCTGAGGAATGGATTAGATATGAGAGAATTGGCCTGTTAAAAATTCTGACTTCAGTCAACATGTGAAACCTTCCATTCTGGGCATTTTCTAAATGATAGAAGGTGTACTGGACTACCTATTACTGTACTATCACAACAGTAAGTGGATTAGTTGAAATAAATGGTTGGAATGTGGTGACTTTTCCACAATTTGGGTAAATAATACATAGTAGTTTCCAGAAAAATGTTATTTCAGGTGGGTAGCTTCATCATTGGGCAGTGAACTAGCTTTAAATATTCTTTTAATGCCCTCTAGTGGACCATGTAGGGTTAAATACAAACAAACTTGAAAATGCAAAGATACCTCAGTTTAGGGCTTCTCTGTCCTTAGCTCAGCCTTTCATGCCTGATTTTACTTTTAGAAGCTTGTTTGCTGTTCCATTAGAAAGGAGGGTAAGAGAAAATCCCAAGCAGTGCTGTGTATATTCCTGCAATAATTAGACACAGTGTGATCACTTAAAGGAGGACTTCTGGCTTTTGATTCAGAACTGTCTTGATTCTGTGGCTTGTCATCAGGCCTTAAATATATCACATGACTGATTTGAGTCTCATAGCAACACATTTCTCTTTGCATTCATTTAATTCAGGTCTAATCTAATCTGCAGTCAGGCAGCTAGTCAAGAGGATAAATAATGGTGATGTTCATACTGTATTGTTTTTTCCCTTATACTCTATAATAAATACTTCAATGAATGTTGATATTTTGTAATTAAAAATAAATTAAATGTAATACCGTAAAGCCCCCATTCCCAGAGAACATCTGAGCTAACAGTCTCTGTTATATACCTACAGCCAGAAGCATGAGGATTTTGGTGTTTGAATAGTTGGCTGTTGTTACTAGCCTTCCCCTGCCCCAGCCCCGTGTGCATCTGAATTAAAGCAGGTTTCAAGTGGCAGGACCAGAAACCATGCATAATTAGTGTCTGTCAGCCCACTTGCTCAGGTCACAGAACTTGTTTTTGGTATGTCATGATCTTTAGTCAAGCATTCAGTGCACAAGTAAGGATTATTGCAAGTCAGGAAGGAAGCACATTGGCAGAGTTCAAAAAGTGAAAGCTATGCTCGGCTCATCCTGATATTATTAGCACCTGTGAAAGTGCAAATTACCTTACAAAACAAAATAACAATCGTAGTATTGGAAACAGTACTGGTCTTTTCATTATAGTAATGCTCCCAGGTGCCATAATGATACCCATGCTGTTATATTTGTAGCATGCAAAGAAAAGCTGAATCCCCAGAATGTACTGAGGTTTCAGGAAGCTCATGAATACAGATTTCAGATAGTTCTCAGTTTTTTTTCCAGGAGTCCAGTGTTTGCACAGATGGTCTCAGGATTCTGCCACTGACAAGCTAGTGAACACTGCTTCCAGGTTGAAGTTGTTACCTGGAGTAATCCATATTCACACTACTTCTTCCATGCACCAAGAAATATTAAATGTATCACATGACTGATTTGAGTTTCATAGCAAACTGACAAATGGGTGCAATTAGAGAGAGAGGCACACCCACACATACACAATGGACCAGATTTTTGAAAGCACAGTACATACTGTGCTAAATTATGCACGCTCTTTGCCTGTACCTAAACTTCCATGGGAGCGTTTGCAATATTCATATGGAAATCGTCATCTCTATGCACACAGAGCTCTTTGAGCACAGTAATTTTGTGTTTGTGTCACGTCATTTAGAAGTTTAGTTTAAGAATGAGAGGTTGAGAGCTGCATTTTGATTTGAGCTTTCCCTGCAACACAACCACCTTGTGCCAATTATCTCCCCTCCCTGTGCCTCACAGATAAACTGCCCAGGCACTGCCCTAATGCTTTGATACTCCCTGTACCCTGAGGCTTAATTCATTGTTTGCAAAACACCACAAGTACTCAGCTGGACGATGCTGTAAGAAGTGCAAGTTGTGTTTGTTTTCATTTGATACAAATGTGTCTGGTCTTTCGTAACACAATTTGTCTGCATGTAACAGTGTTCAAAGCCAGGGTATGTAGTAATTGTAGTAAGTCAGTATTAAGGTCTCCGCTAACTTTGGTAGCTGATTCCTTTAAAGTTGCTTACTGAAAATATTAGAATATTACATTTGTATCACTTAATGGTTTTGTTCAGGATTGAAAGGTTGTTGTGCTAAGCATATACCATGCATGTTAGTAAAACATACCATAAATGTATCTAATACATGAAGTACTTCTTGCCAGCTTTGCAGTACAAACAGCTACAGGGCTTGTTTGTTTTTTAGGTTAAACTTGAAGATTCCTGTGTGTGTTTTGTCCCTCTCTACCGAAATAATCCTACTTGCAAAATGTTGCTGTTAACTGATCCACAGGATAAAGAGACAGGTTAGAATTCGTCAAAATGTTTTGAAATTTGAGTAGCTGTACTTTCTTTTACTTTTAAGATGGTCTGGTGGTTTATATACTTAAGTATTTTGGGGTTTGTTTTGAACATGAAGCAGATTCATTTTACCTGTCAGGGATTTGTTTTGGTGGGCTACTAATTAGAAGGGAGGATTGACAGTCAGGGCTTTCAGATTCTATGCATAGCTCTGCTGGTAGCTGAAAAATGACCTTGGGTAAATCTGTTATTCTTTCTGAATTTGTTCAATGGGATAATATTTTTCTAATTCAGGATGATGTGAAATTTAATGTATTATAGTTTGGATAGAATTCTGAAATGCTTAAACAAGAGCAAATATATGTGAAATTATAGAATCACAGAATGGGTTGAGTTGGAAGGGACCTTAACGATTATCTAGTTCCAACCCCCCTGCCATGGGCAGAGACACCTCCCACTAGATCAGGTTGCCTAAAACCAACCTGCGTCCAGCCTGGCCTTGAACACTTCCAGGGATGGGGCATCAACCGCTTCTCTGGGCAACCTGTTCCAGTGCCTCACCACCCTCATCGTGAAGAATTTCTTTCTTCTAAATGTTCTAATTCTAATTTCTTCTAATGTGTAACCTAAATCTACCTTGTCTCAGTTTAAAACCGTTACACCTTGTCCTGTCATTACGCTTGCTGATAAAGAGTCTCTCCCCATCTTTCTTGTAGGCCTCCTTTAAGTACTGGAAGGCTAAAATTGTATCAGGTCTTACTGATTCTTATTCATATTGTTTTTCTTTTGTGATATCTTCTTCAGTTCTAGGTTTAATTTCCTTCTATTTCCAGTACTGGTGTATGAGGGGTAAATTTAAAGTGAAACTATGCTCACGAATTGAGTTAAATCCATTTTATTTGTCAGTTCGCCCAAGATTTCCTTTAAACTCTACCAGCTTTGTGTTGCTTACTACTAGTAGTGCTGGTGTTTTCCTATTGCAGCTATGTGCCAGCCTGACGGGGATACACTACAGCTTGAGTTACAGGTGGTAGAAGTGAGGGTGTTCGTCCAGGTGCTTCAGTTTCACTGCTTAGAGTATCAACAGGTTTTTAACAATTGAACAATAATTGTATCTAAGCTTTCTCTTACCACTATATCAGTGTAGCAGTGTCTTCAGACAGACTGGTTTCATCCTACTTACTCTCTTAGACAAGCATCTTTGACTATGGAATTTGAAAAACTGCAAATGTAGAAAAAGTAACAACTCTTGACACCAGCCATTAACAGGAAACTTGACTACAAGTTGCATAGTACCAAAAGCACAGGTTGTGACCCACGTAGGTTAAAGAAAGAGTTTTAGAGCTGTTGTGAAGCGACAGGCTATACAATTTTGGCAGCAACTACACTGAAGACATGAACCTGTGCATTGACCCATTGTGTCACTTAGATAAGGGAATCCAGGACACGTGAAGCCTTGATTCTGTAATCTGTTAAATATTTAGCTCCCAAATATGGCAGCAAACTAATAACATCTGTCACTAAAAACATATATATATTTTTCGGAAAGGATAACCTATAAATTAGGCCTGCAAGGCTTTTGCACCCAGTATTTTTAATAATACAACAAAGGCAAGGCAAGCAAGTTCAGCATTCTATGTTCAGTTTTAAAGAGTGTCAGGTAATGATCTTGCACTCCTAGAACAGGTACTATTAGTGTAACTTAAGTATTCATTGTTCAGTCCAAACAAAGTAATCAGGAAATTTCTTCATAAGAACAAAAGTCAGATTAAAATCATCTGTGGTTAGAGGTGAACTCTGCAAAGTTTTCCAGCTCCTTTTACATACGCTTTCAATTGGAGGTTCAGTAATAGGCTGTGATTCACATAGTTGAAGTTGGGAGACCTTTCTAAGATAAAAGTGTAGTCAAAAGGCTTTATGGTCCCTCTAAAACTACTGAGATAGAAGTACTTTCCTGACATTAATTTATCTATTCCATTAACATTTTTCTGAAGAGGGATAGGGACTGGTGTGATAAAGGAGCGAAACATCTGCACCAGAGGCCAAACTTGCAATGAGTGCAGTTGTGCATACCTACTGACTCATGTTCAAAGGAATGTAGTTGAAAACAGCATTAAGTTAGTTTAGGCTGCACAAGAGGAATGGGGATATGTAACAACTACAACATGAAAATAAAAATTGTTAAATAAATGCAGGTGAAGGCAATGCATTTAGCACATATTTTCCATTGAATAATAGTAATAGGAACAACATGTATTAATGAGATACGTGTCCACAGAGAAGAAAAGATTTCCCACAAGGAAGAATTCTAACAAGTCCACATTGGAGACTAAATTCTATGATAGTTATCAACATTAAAAGCCTAAACGTAGCAGAATAAACACTTTACTATATTATAAACAATGGACTGACTGATTACTGTGACCACCTTGCAAAACTTCAGCTTGCATCACCAGCCCATAGTCACAGAAACAGCCTCACAGAGATCAGTAAGTCTAGATATTTAAGGCCTACACCATCTGGCTTCTACTATTTCCTTTTAAAAGTATGATTTAAAGGATATTACTGGAAGTTCTTTGTTTCTGGATTTTGTACGCTATAAACATGTGGCCAGCCTTCCTACACATATCAAATTTGGCTGACTTGACTTTTTTTTCTTTAGATGAATTTATTATTTTCATTAGTTCTGTTAAGTTTGTTGGGGTGTGTGTGTGTATGTTTGTGCATACCTATACTTATGGGTATATACATTTTAAGTATTTTGTCCAAATATTTTTCCCACTGTTCAGCAGATTAAGAATTGACTCTTAAAGCAGCAGATTGTGTTAATGTGACAAGTCCATCTGGATTTGCTTACCTGTATAGAACCTCTTGTGGTGACGGTTGAACAGATCAAATTGCTTCAAAACCAATTTCTTCAGAGAAAGCACTATTTATTAATTTAGTCACTGTTCGTTAAGGATGCGGACAGAGAGTTAAAATGCTAAGCAGGTTGCATGGTTCCTTTTTCTCCCTTGAACTTTACAGTTTTCTTGTTAATTTTGGTTTCATCCAGGTGGGGGAGAGAAACAAACATGCTGTAGCTGATCTCTTTGCTTTCTCATGTGCTGTCTGGTGTGTCCGCATTTGAGTTTTAGTTCACATCAGGAGTGCTCTTAGAAGTAAATTTCCTGCTTGTCCCCACATACTGTGCTTCAGTTCACATCAAGGAACAGTCTCAGACTATGTGAACTGGATTACTTTTGGCTGAAAAGAAATTAGAGGATGCGCTACAGAAGCACGCTGATGTGCCCCAGCTACTAATGGGCTTTTATTTTTCAGCACCAGGTTAGAACATCAGTTTCTCTTCACCAACTGTTTTGCTCTTTCAGTTCAGTTTTGTTAATGTTAGTCTTGCTAATGCGGATGTGGCCACTGATTTTCCTCTTGCAATTCACTCGGACATTTCTGAAGTCCTGAATGTTGTATTGGTTTGTATCTTGACCTTGTCTTACTTTGGAAAGGTAAACTGATTCTTCTCCATTCTCTGCACATTTGTGCTGCATCTCTTCTTCTGTCCTTCCTAATCTGAGACCTACTTAATCTGAGACCTTAGCGGAAGGCTAGGGGAGCCAAGAGTGTCCCAGAATATGCTGGGGTAGAGGTGCTTTACTGAGAGGCAGCTGGAAACAGTGGAAGATGCAGCTAGTAAGTCTGTAGGACATGCTTGGACATGTATTTCTCAGGTGCTGGTGTGGATAATGAAGCAAAGAGAAGCGTTAGAATCCTCATTGCTTGGTCCTGCCACATCTCACATGGCACTCTGAAACGTGATGCTCCTGAGAGCCATGACCTCACTCTGCTCCAGTGGTTGTACTGACTGGTGACTGCCAAAATCCTGGCTAGAGCCTTTTCAATTTAGTTCTCTTCTCCAGCCCTGTCCCCACCACCACCAGTTCTTTCAGCTTCACTCCAACATCTCCAGCTTTGCTCTTGGCAGCTCCCTGACATCTCTCACCCCTTGTGATGAATTCTGTACCAAGCCTTCACAATTGCTGGAGTTGACCACATGCCTGGGCAGTACCTTAATCTCCGTGAGAGAGCTGTATATCTTGTGTGTCTAATGTTCATATGAGATGGGATTCTCTCTTTCAGCTTCCTTTGTGTTTACATCTATAATGGATTAGTATTGCATGGATAAAAATGGTGTGTATAATGTTTATGAAATAATATCCTCTGTTATATACTCATTTCCCACAGTTATTCCCCCAGGTCCCAAATCAAGTATTGTCAATCTAATCATTTGTTTGAAATTCTAATAGTTTAGACTCTGGAAAAATACAGAATTTAGTAGTCTAGCTACAAGTTTGCCGGCAAAGAGCTTTATAGTTTGATGACATTTAATTCTTGGATATAGGTTAAAGAGGGGTTGATTCCAACTCTGAGATTTATATCTGATCATCTTGATCAGATAGGTTATCCAGAAGTGATGCGTAACATATCTGAAATGACCTGCATATTTCAAAGAGAAAACGAGTGTGGTAGCTTTTCCATAGGACTTGGTCTTGGTTGGGAGCATTTTTAATTTATTTGTGATGGACTGAGTATTCTGTTCTGTTAGTATATCTGTACAGATATTTTTATGAGAATGTAAATTGTGTTGTAAGGGCTTACAGAGCATAGCATGGGTGATTAACATCTTTATAGCACTAAATAAACATATCCTATTGTGGCACTTTCTGTATGCTGTATATAATAATTTACAATAACTGCTATATGCTATGGAACATTTATCACAAGACATTTGCAACAAATCATTGAGTAAAACTTGAGTTGTAGAAGAAAATGTAATTGGTTGCAGGAAAGATATCTATCTTAGATACTTGAATAGCTGCCATTACTGCAGCATCTGCATGCCTCCCAAGCTTTAATGTATTTATTTTGATAAGACTCGGAGAGAGAAAAATTCCATTTTAAAGATAGGGAACGAGGACAGACAGCTATTCAGGGTATGTCAACATTGCAGAATGCAATTTAATGTAGTATCTTTGAGCATGCTGTGTTATCAGAGCTGACCTGGGCTTGATTGCATGGAAATCCTTGTTGGGGTAATTCACCATTCTGCTTCCAAGGCGGAAATCTGGCACCAGCAACCTCTGTAATCCGAAGTGTGCCATCAGTCTGAATTACTTCCAAAATTAAGGCAAAGATGGCTTCAGCAGAACTTTTAGATTGAATATTTATTAAATAAACTCAAATTACATATCTCAAATATAGCATTGCCTTTAATTTAGATTGTGACTGAGGGATGGGTTTCAGCAATTTGAATGAAGGCTGGGGAAAAAGAAATATCAAACCAGATGTTGCTTATTTTTGCTGCTTTACTCTGTAGAGTCCTGATGTGCACATTTCATTCAAATAGTTGCACACCAGTGTGGGAACATTTGGTCAGCATAGCCTAGAAAGTAAAAATATAATCCAGACCTGGGCTGGGAAGGAATCCATGTTTGCCTAGTAAAAGGAGACATTTCATAATCACAATTGCATTATGCTTAGTGCCTAATTCAATTCAGAGTTGTTCAGTTATACTTTCCAAATACCTGTAGTGGTATGGAATTGTACACTTCACAGGCTCTCAGCTTCTTGCAACACCCTGAATATGTTTGTCTGACTGCAAGTGATCAAAGTACTGAGGTTTAGCAAGCTAGTGCTTACAGGGCAAGCCACACAACTAAGCATGTATATACAGCATTAATTGTGATCTAAAATGTATTGGACTTAGCCATTTCACCTGGTCTTGCAATTGCAAGATCATTTTAATCGTGTACATCATGATTCATAGTGTGCAGGTGATGTGTGTAACTAAATGATTGGCGATAACTTGATCTCTTATGATCAGGTGAATGTAACCTAATGTCTTGGAAAGAACAATAAGACTGGGAAAAGAAAGTGAAGGAACATGAGCTTTCTTCAAAACTTGCATTTGGAGTAGTATTCCTCAAAGTTGACTATAAAATGAAAATGAGAATATGGGGAGGCATAGATGGATTTAACTGCGGACCAGATGTTGACTTGCGAAATGATAACAAAAAGCAAAGTACATATGTTTGTGTGAAATCTGCAGAAATGTTTTTTCCTTTAGGAAAGGCATCCATATAGATAAGGTTGCTCAAGTAATGTGGTATGACAGTTGCTATGTCAACTAGTGTTCCCCCTCCACACATTTAAATTATTGAATAGCACAGTAAATGGTCTATAAAAGTAGCTCCATAGAACATGGTAATGCTATTTTCATCAAAGCTTTTTCAAACTTTTCTGACCTTTACTATGCGTGTTGTATGTGTCTGGACTATGTGCCAAACCTCTGTGCAGCTTCCATTAAAAGTCAGCATTTGGCCCATTATGTCTGCTTTGCCCGACTCAGCTCCCTTTGTAGCTACATATATCATGGATGTGTAATGGAACAGTGGCTGCTTGCATTTGAAAGCAGAGTGAAGGAACTGAGGGAACAGATTGAATCCATCACAGAAAGAGTATGAAACTCCCGTGCAAGTGGGAGTGCATAATATTTAATGAATTGGATCTGGTGCTGTAAACAGGCATCTGCCCTTGCGTGCAATACTTTCTTCATTGTTAAGCCAGTACACAAGGTGTAATGCCTTTTGGCACATGCTTTAATAATTTATTTAAAATATAAGTTAGCTAAGCAGAATCTCCAGCCTGAAAGCCAGTGGGAACTGGTAAAGGCTGAAGCAGAAAGGGAAACTAACCTGTGCACATCAGAGACATTTGTATAACCTGAGGCTAAAACAGGTAAATCATGAATCCTATTAAAGCCATTTCACTTCATTATGTGTAAATTTGTCTCTGGCTGGCAGATGGTTTTTAACTTTCTCATGTATGTCCTTATTTGAATAGCTTAGAGAACCAGTAGAGACTGCTCTCTCTTAGGACTCGGGAGGTATGAACTCCATGCTGTTCTATGCAATATACTTCCTATCTTGTATTTTATCTTTTTGTCTAAAAATGGGGATGTGAGCCGCCCTATTTGAAGACAGTAAAGATATTGGTGTTTTTGAACATCCCTGAAA
>VXAL01009513.1:22059-33389 GCA_013399475.1 Chauna torquata | reverse complement strand
AATATGAGTCAACAGTGTGCTTTAGCAGCCAGGAAGGCCAACTATATTCTGGGGTGCATCAAGCATGGCATTGCTAGCTGGTCAAGGGAAGCGATTGTCCTGTTCTTCTCTGTGCTGGTGCAGCCTTACCTCAAATTCTATGTGCTATTTTGGGCACCACAGTATAAGAAGGTCAACAAACTATTCAAGAATGTCCAAAGGATGGCTACAAGACGTATGAGGAGCGGCTGAAGTCACTTGTATTGTTCAGTCTAGAGAAGAGGAGGCTGAGGGGAGACATGGCAGCCTACAGCTTCCTCACGAGGGGAGCAGAGGGGGAAGAGTTGATCTCTTCTCTCTGGTGACAGCGATAGGACCTGAGGGAATGGCATGAAGCTGCATCAGGGGAGGTTCAGGCTGAATATTAGGAAAAAGTTCTCTATTGAGAGGGTGTTTGGGCACTGGAAGAGGTTCGCCAGGGAAGTGGTCACAGCACCAAGCCTGCTGGAGTTCAAGAAACGTTTGGACAATGCCCTCAGACGTATGGTCTGTTTTTTGATTGGTCCTGTGTGGAGCCAGGAGTTGGAGTTGATGATCTTTGTGGGTACCTTCCATCTCAGGATATTCTATAATGTTATGATTCTATGGTTCTTCACCAGAAATCACAGAATGATTGTATGGTATTTTTAGACTGCAGGATACAATCAGCATGGTAACTCGGATAGCATCTAGTATAACACAAGCATGGTTGAAGAGAGATGGATTGGGGATGTAGCTGTTGATGTCAAAGGCTGGCCCTGTTATTGTTCAGTTAGAGTCTACACTGAAGACAAGTATACAAAAGTGTGGGGAGAATGAACTGTCCCCAAAGGTGAACTTGTTGCACCTATGGTTAAAAAAGACTGTCATGTATCACAAGAGATTAAGAACAAACAAAAATCAACACTTGGATATGTTCATCTCCAAACCCAGGGAGTTTTCTTAGCAGTCGTACTAGTTATTCACTTTTGACTAGTAACGAAACGTACATAATAATACATACTCTGGACAATCTTTTAAAAAATACGGATTGTCTTAGCAATTTGTGACTGGTCACAGAACTAACACAATTCTCTTCCCTGTTCCTATTTACTTTAACCTTGCTACAGCAAAGCTCTAACGACGGTGTCTGTAAGTGTCTTCATGGTAAGAATTAACATATATTTTAGTAGACAGTTCATGTCAAACATGTTTAACTATTTGTATTACTAGCATGGTCACTTGCAAATGTGATATAAAAAATAGATTCTTTTAATGTTCAGTAGAGCACACAATTTTCTTCTCCATGAAAGTTTGCTAAAAATGTTCAAAATACAAGCTGTGCATAAACAGAAGGAAAAGAAATAGCATAAAGAAAATAAAATACAAATATTTATGCCAAATTATAGCAAGAAGTTCATTCACACAGTCCTTTTGGAGATGGAGTTCTGGAACATTGAAAGAAAGGTTACACCCATCACTGTCCAAAGTAATGAAGACCACCATGAAGTAAGAACAAGGATGTTTAGTTTTTTAAATAAGCATGTGACCCTTTCCACAATAAATAAATACATAAATAAACAGACAAAGCACACACACACAAAACCCAACCCAAACAAACAAACAATTAAACAAAAACCCAGGAGCTGAGGAAGAGGTCTGAAGCAACCTGAGCTTTGCAGGATAAGTCATAGAAATCAAAGCAGATGATTCCCATTTTCCTCTCACCGTGACTTCTGACACATCACCTACACTGTTAAAGAACCATTAAAGAACATCATTAAAGTATTATAAAATGATGTGGCTCTAAAAGTTTGGAGAAAACAGGTAATAAGCTACTGATTACCATGACATTGCCATATACCTTCCATATTATGCTCAGTCTCTCATGTGTGTGCATGCGCTAGAGATGTAACTTTTAAAGGCAATATTATATATTTTACTCACACTGATATACTTAGCCACAGAAGTCTTAGTAAGTGTGCATAAAATACAGAAATGTGCATCAATCAGATAGAATATTTGTAGATCTTTCTCATAAAAATGCAGAAAGTAATAAATCTATGAGTGTTAAAAATAGGCATGACTACTGATTCACTGCCATCTTTTAAGACTATCGTTACTTAGATACACACTTGTAAACTTTAATTGCAAATCTATTCATGCTGCAATAAAAATAATGTTAAAAATCTTGACTGTTAAATTCACTGCCCTGGAATGACATGCATAGTAAGCTTCTTCTCACTGTATAGGCTAAATATTCAAAAATGTATTTCTTTCCAGAAAAGTGCCTAGCTGACAACAAAATTTGTTTCTACAGATATGTAGTCAGAAATTCTAACTGATCCATTATTTCATGATAGCCACTTTTCTTCATTCATCACCTTCCATAGTACTTTAAATATTTATAGCCAGTGACTAAATGTTACATTTTTATTGAGTTCTTAACCTCTTATGGTTCTTTCTGTTTGCTTGTTTGTTTGTTTGTTCTAAATGTTTATTTCTCTAACACAGTACTTCTAAATTATCCCTGGAGAAATACCTAATGAGTGTGATAGGGTGGAGCACTTTGCTTCATTGCTGTCTGGTATAGTTACAAAGCATCCAGGTTACAATGATCGGCTTGTAAACAACAACAACAAAAACAACAACAAGAACAAAACAATAAAACTAGTAAAAAAAAACAAACTTTTGTACTAGAATTCTCCCCTGGTCAGGTGTATCCAGGTAGTGTAAACTGTGCTGCATGGGACAGAAGTGTGCATGGGTAAAAGCCTACATGTGCACCCATTCACTGACAATATTAAAGGGGGGTGATGCCTGTGCTAATTCTGTGCAGCTCATTAAGCACATGGTTGCTTTCTGACTGGTCTGAAAATTCTCTTTTCAGTATTTTTTCACAATTCAAGACACAGAAGCACAGGTTATATAGTACTTGCTTTTGCATATCTATGTTTATACTGCAAGGTAAAGAGTGAGTTGGAAACAGACTTAGATATGCAGCGTCCTCCAGCTAGCTTGATTTGTGAATTATTTCAAAGTTTGGATTCGTCTCATCTAACTTTGAATGCTGTCAGAGCTGACATCTGTATTGGCCATGGGACGGTCCCTTTTTAGTTAGTGAATAGGAGTAGTGCTTCCTAGAATGCAGTTGATTTGACCTAATGTGGTGTGTCATTAAGGATGTATAAACCGCACCTTGAAGTTCTTATTTCTCTTCATTGACTATACAAATGCAAAAAGCTACTAGTACAGATGAAGATGTCTACAATGTATGTGGTAAGGTGAATGACACTATCCTACAGGGAGAGCAGACACTCTCACTGAGTAGTTCCTGTAGGAAAAGCTAAGCTACAGATTATCTGCCCTTTTAATGACTTGATCTATCCAGACTGCCCAGGTAAAACTTGGGCTGATATTATGTGGCCAAGAGTTCCCCAATTTTCCCCTCCAAGACAGTGTTCTGGACCTTCATTCCGTTTATTATAAATTAGAACAGAAAAGAAATATTAGGCTATTAACACAGTATTTTTGTCTATACTTATCTACATCAGTCCCATAGTATTTATATTTAGGATGCATATTCTACTGAAATTCTTGAATTTATTTAGTGTTCTTCACCCAAAGACCTTAAAGCACTTAATAAATTGTTTCCAACTATGGGAGCTTCTAAAGCATACCTGAGAGGAAAAAAAAAAGGTAGCTCAGGCAGTTCTGTACATTGTTTTTATACCATTACCACTGAGGCTTGATTCTGTTAATCACATTCCTGGTAAATATATCTAAAGATGACAGGACACACTGCAAAGAGTGGGATGTGAGAAAGGTAAGTAGGCATGTGCTAACTGGTTTGATTGACCAGCAAGTATGCTTTTATGACGTAAGGCATTCCCTAAGAAGAATAAACGTTACTTCTAACTTTGGAGTAACTATTAGATTTGGCGTTTTCCATGGAACAGATCTTGTAGACCAGTAGGTGGAAAAGCATAGTGGGTGTCAGCAATTTGGGAAACAAATGGACGAGCAAGTGTTGTGATGGGTTTAGCTTAAAATGAAGTGGAACTTAGTGCATTGGAGTTACATTTGTGTAAATCACTCTAGTAATTGCTGATTTGACAGCTGACAAAGAACAAAGAGCCCCAGTGGACAGCAAACAAACTGGTGAAACATAGCTGTCTCCTGGTGTGTGTTTGATTATAACCACAGCTTATGAATGTCATAATTGTATTTAGGGGTTATTCTGTACTTAGGTTTTCTATTAGAATAAAGACAGGCAGAGAGGACCGTCAGAAGGAATGTGCAATGAATGGATTTCACTTTTTTTTGTGATTGTCTCCTCAGCATTTTAAAAAGAAATATGATAAATTAAATGTATCAACAAGGGACTCATAGGCCATTTGAACGTGACCATTATAACAATCAAAAGAACTGAAAAGTTGTCATACCACAGGACACTAAAAGATCTTGATGTTTAACCTAAAATTATGAAGGTTGGACTGGGGCCAGATATGATTACTCTCTAGTATACATGAGGGTTAAACACCAGGGAGAAAAGAGACCTATTTAAGATGATAGATAAAATAGGCATAAGAACAAAAGACCATTAATGCAGCTTGTCTAGGAATTAGAGGATTTCTAATAGAACAGAACAGAGACTTTCTGCAACAAATTTTCCATAAAAGTAACAAGGAAATAAAGCTGAGGAAGGCTTTTAAGAAGAAAAATTTATGCAGTAGAAATGGAAGACCTATGCTCTTCTGATTTACTTTGAAAATTGCTGAATATTATCTATACAAAAGTGTTCTATTACAAATCACTGAAAAAAAATATTCTTACCCATGAATATGCTGATGATGTGAAAAGACTGGTAACATTGAAATCTTACACACACACACAAGACTATTTTGCAGTCTAGTTATCTTTCCTTTTATTAACAGAAGACGGTGATCCCTTAGCAGATGAAGAGAGATAGTAAGGTTTTCTTACACTTCACATTTTAATGGATAACACTATTTTTTTTTCCTATACCAGTAAATATTTACATCAACCACAAAACAAAACAAATAAACAAAAAAAACAAATAAACATTATTATGATAACACAGATTTCATTCATGCTGATAATTGTCATTATTTTAAATATCTTTAAACCTAGCACATGAAATATGTTTTTAAGACAAAGTAATTTACAAGAAAAAAAAAAAAGCAAAACACATTTTGGTATGTCACAGGGATATAAGTGAGGCAAAACATATTTAAGAAATAGTACATTTGATAAAATATTCTGTACTAGTTCCAATTCATTTTTCCACAAAGCTGCATAGCCATCTTCTCTTTCTAATCTCTTTTGTGGATGAAAGCCCTTCTTTTTCCTCTGCAGTATTTACTTGAGCCACCTGCTGACATAACACTGAACATAATAATAGCATGCTCAAATAGTCTCATCCATATCTGGTAGGTGACCTAGGGATCTCATTTGCTTTTCCATCCATCCAAACCCACCATTATTTGTAAGAGTTAATACATTTAATAATTTAGCCAATTCCACAAGGAGGAAGTCCGTGTTTTTCTGGGGACATTACTCTTCACATTTTGGTGTGAATCAACATTAGAAGTTTTAGTTTTTATTAAGCACAAACGTTTAGAGCACTTAACCATGTATTCCTTCACAATGCAAGATGGTCTTGAACTGTCTGACTAGATTCCTTTGAAGTGTCGTCTACCTGGACTTGTGCAAGGCATTTGACACTGTCCTGCATGACATCCTTGTCTCTGAATTGGAGAGACATGGATTTGATGGATGAACTGCTTAGTGGATAAGCATTTGGCTAGATGGTTGCACTCAAAGAGTTGTGGTAAATGGCTCAATATCCAGGAGGAGACCACTGAGGAGTGGCGTTCCTCAGCGGTCAATGTTGGGACCGGCACTGTTTAACATCTTTGTCGGTGACATGGACAGTGGGATTGAGTGCAACCTCAGCAAGTTTGCAGACGACACCAACCTGTGTGGTGCAGTCAATATGCTGGAGGGAAGGGATGCCAGCCAGAGGGACCTTGACAGGCTGGAGAGGTGGACCCGTACAAACCTCATGAAGTTCAACAAGCCCAAGTGCAAGGTCCTGCACCTGGGTCTGGGCAATCCCTAGCACAAATACAGGCTGGGCAGAGAATGGATTGAGAGCAGTCCTGAAGGAAAGGACTTGGGGGTGTTGGTTGATGAGAAGCTCAACATGAGCCTGCAATGAGCACTTGCAGCCCAGAAAGCCAACTGCAATCTGGGCTGCATCTAAAGAAACGTGGCCAGCAGGTCGAGGGGGGTGATTCTCCCCCTCTACTCTGCTCTCGTGAGACCCCACCTGGAGTACTGCGTCCAGCTCTGGGGCCCCCAACACAAGACAGACATGGACCTGCTAGAGCAGGTCCAGAGGAGGGCCACGAAGATGGTCAGAGGGCTGGAGCAGCTCTCCTGTGAAGACAGGCTGAGAGAGTTGAGGTTGTTCAGTATTGAGAAAAGAAGGCTCTGGGGAGACCTTATTGTGGCCTTCCAGTACCTAAAGGGGGCCTACAGGAAATCTGGAGAGGGACTCTTTATCAGGGAGTGTAGAGAGAGGACAAGGGGTAATGGCTTTAAACTGAAAGAGGGTAGGTTTAGATTAGATATACATAAGAAATTCTTTACTGTGAGGGTGGTGGGGCACTGGGACAGGTTGCCCAGAGAAGTTGTGGATGCCCCATCCCTGGAGGTGTTCAAGGCCAGGTTGGATGGGGCTTTGAGCAACCTGATGTAGTGGAAGGTGTCCCTGCCCATGGCAGGGGAGTTGGAACTAGATGATCCTTAAGGGTCCCTTCCAACCCTATGATTCTATGAAATGAAACCAACCCAGAAGGTGTTCTCTGCAAACATAGCCGACATGCTCCAACTGGTAACCAACTGGGACCTCAGGCAAGGGACCAGTCTTTTACATATTTTAGGTATGTAACTAAATTTGTATATTTCAAGTACATTTTTGCTGGAAGATGTTAAGTTATCATAGTACACAAGAGAGAAAGAAACAAAGAAGTTGCAATAGGTAAAATCATCATTTAGCTTCAGGAACTGTGAAAAATATGTAGCCAGGATTTTAAAACTGTGACACCCTATGAGAAATCAACAATTGTGATGCAACATCTGATTCTTCCAAACACATACATCCAAAACAAAAGCTACTAAGAATCAAAATGTGACAGAATAGGAATGAACAAGAAAGAATACAGACATAAATGAGTTCCTGAATTCTGAAGTTTTATGGAATATTTAAAGGGGGTCTATAGCATAAAGTCAAAGCTATACAAATTCTCTTCTATAATCATTTTTAAGCTTTGTGATGCATGTTACAGATACCTATTTATCATTACTAAATATCTTTGACATACTATCATGAGAAGCAAAAAAGCCCGGATCTCTGACTATGTGGTTAAAACCAGAAGCACTTAGGCAGCTCATGTAAGCAATGGTGGTTTAAAATTTAAGGAAATAGTCATAAGTAGTGATTTGGTCTGAGAAATAAACTGTAAACATAGAAAAGCTTTTATGGTGGAATTCCATACATTATTTCAATTTCCATTGGGTCATTGTCTTTGGAGAAGATGATGACTTGCCACCTTACCTGAGAAGAGTGACTGAAATCACTGTAACTGGATAGGAAATGGATGTTTCTGTATACTTACAGAACATGTATTGACCATGAAAATTCACAACTCATTCCTTCAACATACGTAGGTATGGGTATCCTGTTATATGTAGCATTTCATATCACTTCCCCTCAATTCTAAAGGACTACTGTTATTACAGAATATGCAGTACAGAGTGTGTACCTCTGTCTCATTTTCAGTAACATCAGAGGAAAAAATGTTAGGTGTTCGTGTGGTAGAATCAACTGTAGGTGTTCAAGGCTGAAATCCTAGCTCTGCCTTCAATTTTCTTTTCTTAGTTTAAGATATGTCCATATAACCTCTTGCAAGCACAGTCAAGTGATGTTTGTCTGCATTCTTATTCAGCTGATGCTATAGAAACAAATCACATTAAGTTTGCAAAAGATCACACATAGGTAACTATTGTAGGCCCAGCAGAGTGAGATACCTGCTTGCAAAAGATCTATGTAGAACTTTATGCTTTACTTCCTTGTCAGAAAAATAAGAGTAATCAGACTTTGCATTCCTCAGTGAGGATTTGAAAGCCCAACGTATATATGAGGTACTTAGATATTATAGTGACAGAACTTATAAATTATACTCCAGGAAGGTAAGTACTATACAAACATCTAATTTACCCAGGCTTAATTGTTTTTAATTTTGCTTGTGAAAGGAAATATGTTTAGGGAAGGAAAAGCAAACAAATTTGGACCTTGAAGTAAAATGGAGCACAAAATCTATATTTCTCAGGTATTTCTTCTGATGGAAAATCTAACAGAATTGGATTAAACATTATCACTTGCTGTTTAATCTTGGTTTTACAAGGTGTTGGCTGCTTGATCTGATTTTAAAGGATTTAAAACATGAACTTGTTATCCTTAATAGTGATTCTAAATTTCATAGCTTTGAAAGAGGGAAGAGAAACAAGATCTGCTCCATAGTCATAGAGTCAAAGTATTCATTCCTGTCATGTTCAGATAGACTTATACGGCTACACACTGGGAAACATTACATGCTATTTGTGCAATTGAAAATTGAGAACTGAACAGGTAATTAGGAACTTAAGCTTTCCTGTTTAGAATTAGATGTGCAAAACAACAATAACAGACAGATCTCTAAGTTCAAGTTAGATAACTAAGGAAGAATAAAATAAAATACTTGGTCCAGTATTTTAAGAATTGCCAGCTGAAATTACTGTGGGGAAAACAACAACCCTGTCTTGGTAGGGACTCTTTTTTTTTTTTTTATTTTATTCCTACTCAGAAATCAGAAGCTGAAAGCAGTTATTTAGGACATTCGTTCTTAATAAAGGGGGTTAATTGTTAGTCAGGGGTGGGGGGAATCTTTTGCATTAGCAAAAGAAACACAATGACAATATTTCTTTCAAGAGTCCTGTGCATTTATCAAAAATGCAGGAGCTTCCCCATGTACAACAGGGCTCAGAAAGCAAAGAAAATCTCTTTGGTTACAGATCTAGGTGTTTTTACCCAGTCACCATCTCCACCTGAAAATCTCTTTCTTGTCTTTGTCTCTGCACTGTGTTAAACGTGCTTCTCTGGATCTCTTATTGCTACCTTTCCTGTCTGAATGTGTTTAAAAAAATGTCATTTTCCAAATTAATATTACTGTACTGTAGGATTTTCCAAACCCACTAAAATACACAGTGTTGTGAGCAGCTCATGATCAGTATAAAATGAGTTTTCCTATTTCCACTTCAAAGTTTGAATTGGTAACAAATTTTGGGCACATTTCCTGTTAAATACAAGTAGAACAGTAACTCTTAGCTCTTAAATATGCATAGTATTAATCCTCGTTTCTGATTTAGAAGCAGAAATTCAGGACAACGTCCTGTCCCAGGTTTTCACTAATAAGTTCTTACAGTGGCACTGGTAAGTTGAAAGAAACTGTGAAGTTTTAAGGAGTGAGCTAGTGAGTATGACTGTAGACCCATCTCCAAGAATGATCTAACCTGGGTTATTATTAATCCTTAGCAACAATCCCATTGCTTGCAATGAAGGACCAGATCAGTCTTGAAAAAGATTAGTGTTTCTTTGGTACTTGCTGGCCAGAAATGGATGTGAAGAATTGAGATGCAGGTTACCAGCAGTAAAGAACAGCACATGAAGTCTCTGGACAGTGGTTGTGGCAGCAGAGAAGGCAGCTGATGGCAGGGCAGGAGCTGGCTTCTCATGCAGACTTTACCTGGGAAAACTACCCATATTCCCATTTCTATCTGACTTCGGCTACTCGATCAAGTTCTCCAGTTATTAGTCAGTCATTCAGCCTTCCGCATGAAAGCTTCATATGTAGGATAAGAAGAAGAAAGGAGGAAGAGAGGGAGAAGACAGGACAGAATCAGAAGTGAGACATGCAGTGCAGGAAAAGATGCTGACAAAAAGAAGGAAGAGTTACAGGAAATTGAAAATCTAGAAACAAAGGCCAGCCAAACATTAAAAACATTTCTTTTCAAATATGCATTGAATACCTTAACTGGTTATTACAGATCCGCATCGGACACTTGAGGGGCTCTCTAACTCCTTTCACAAGAAGATGAAATGGACTGAGAGAAGCAGCGTTGCTGGTGTGTTTCAGTCAAGACCCAAGTAATGGCTAATCTTCTTGGAACCTGCCCACAGCTCAGCCCATCTTTGCTTCTGGAACTGGGTTCTACTTGCCTCCTTTGCTGGAGAGAAAATCCTTGAGGGAAGCCATCATTTTCTCTCAGTGATCAACAAGCAGCAAGATTTGCTCATTGCCCACTCTAAGACACTTAACACTGCTGAGAACTAATCTTCTGGCCAGGCCAAAAAGTGATGCAGCATTAGCTAAATCCTTATCATGTTTCAAAATGCCAATGATTAATCGCTCTAAGGAGAGACAGAGGTGGGGAAAAGAAGTTTTTCCTACTGGTTAAGCCTGAGAAACATTTGCTGTGATATATATATTTTATATATGTAATATATATATTTTAGGTTACATAAAATTTCTCTTTTAAATATAGTAAATCTATAGTGTGGTACAGGAAGAAGTAACATGCTCGGACACATGTTCTTAAAGTGAGACCAGCAAAATATTATGTCCTCCAGTAAGGAAAAATAAGAGGAGTTGCTAGTTGGGTATTGCTTTTTTATTCCTCAAGGAATAGAGGACTGGTGCTGGAATAGCAGCTCTCACATTCCATACACTCTGACACACGTTCTATATTTTGTAAGATGTTATTTTACATAGACACAATCAACATCTCTAAATATAGAAAGGTTTTGGAAAATGTCAGCAAAAAATGAGTTTGAGAGATTTGTTTTTGAGTTGGCACCATATCCATAACACACATATTAAACATTATCATATATTATAAAAACAAAAGATAAGCTTAAAACTTCACAGAGAACAGAATGCCATTCACTGCAAATTTCACCCATATTTGAATATCCTCGTCTCAGTTCCTGAAAACTCGTATACAAGAAAGCCTCTGCCCTTTTATTTTTGTCAAAGTTCTAAAACTGAGGCCCATTGTTTTATCCACTAATTTCTGTGTCTTTTATGGAAACATACCTTTTCAAATGTCTTTGTTTCTATAATTAATTTTTTATAATTTTTGAGCTTGTTCAGTGGTCAACAAAATATAATTTGCACTATGTCTCTTCCCTCAAATTCCTGAAAACT
>VXAL01009513.1:6560-22018 GCA_013399475.1 Chauna torquata | reverse complement strand
AAAAAAAAAAAAAAAAAAAAATCAACTCATATGTAAATTATTACATATCTTCATTTGGCCCTAAATATTTCTCCATGCAAATCTTTCAGCACAGATCCTCAGTGTGCCTGAACCCACTCATTGTGCATTGTTTTTGATAATTCCAGTTTTCTTCCATTCACAAATTGCAAGACTTCCTGAATGAACAAAACCAGTAAAATTATCATGGCAAAAGACATCTTCACATCTTTTTCTTTAGTCCAAATACTGCTAAAATGCATGAAAGGAAATGGACACTAAGCCCTCCTAGCTATTGATACCAGAATCCTATGAAATAGGCAGCACAAAAGAATCCCCAGTTGCATATCATAACCCATATCAAAAGCAGAATGAGAGTCAAACTTGATAACATACCATCTAACCAAGTTACCCTCAAATGAGCTCCCATGGCAGTGCATTCAGAGACACTCTCTTCTATTACTACTAGGAAAACAGTGTTGATTTCTTAGACTGCAACTGTTCAGACTTTGGTTTCTAAGGATTTCAAAACTTGCAGGAATAGAATGCTGAGTTTAATGGTAAATCACTCAGAGTCCAAGACAAGATTTAAGGCTAGAATTATATGTTTTCTTAAAAATAAAATCAACAATAAGAATACAACATTATAAAATGACAAAGTAAAGTACACTACAAGAAACATAACAATATATATATATATTTTTAGCTCGGCTACATCAAGTAGCTCTTGACACTGATTAATTTTCATTCTGTGTGCTTCGTTATCTCATCTTTTATAGAATTATTGGAGGATAAATGTGCTACTCCTATAGCTCTGTTGTAGACACAGCCACCCACAGAAAATCTCTACTACTGTAAAGAATCACCTCATTTTCAGTTTCTATTTATCTGTCCCTATTTAAAGAATGCATGACTGTAGCTGAACCACTTATTGTCTCAGATTGTCCACTCATTACTATAGTTTTGGACACGATACATAGATTTAAACCCAAAGGAAATGTATTTACTCTTGCCAGTGTCATTTTAAAATCAACTACACCTGAGAAGTATTTTAAATAACAGGAATAGTAAAACATTCCCAAAGTATTTCTAAAATCTGCATAAGTCTAAAAATGTGTTCTGTTATATAGGTTCTCTCCACTATCCCATTTTGATGAACTGAATTACCCAGTCTTTTAGAATTGTTCAAGATCAGAGGAATCCTGAAACTCCTATGAGATCTTGCAAGAACTCCTCTCCTGTCCCCACATTAGCTCTTCCAATTTGCCACCATCTCCCAGGGCTCCTTATAAGCAGTACTACAGCCCAGAATTCCCCATCAGTCAAGATAAATAACGTCTTCCTAGGTCATTTTCCCTTTAAAAACCTGAGAGCTAAACAAGAAAGACAGGATTCAGCTCTCAGAGCAAGACACATTCATGTAGATTATTTTTGTCTGAGTTATGGGACCAAACTCCCATTACAGTCAAAGGACGATAACTGGGGCTATTCTGTTTGGCTTTTCCACTGCACAGGACACAGGTCACAGCTACTGTGCTGTATATAGCTCTAGCTATTTTGTCACATCTGCCAATCTTGTGGATACCCTAGGGAATTTCAAACAGGCATAAATGGCCAAGAAGGGCAATTGAATCAAGGCCCAGGTCCCTCCTGACTAAAACAGGGCCATAGATAATAAATATTACATGAAGATACCTAGATGCAAACACCTCCAATCTGGGATTGAAGACTATCACAAACAGCTGCTGATACTGCCTCAAACTATTCTGAGTGAGGGAGGTCCTTTCTAGCTCACCTAAAGGTTGTGCTACAGCTCAACCAACAGGTGAGAGTCAGAGGTGTGAGACCTGTTAAGACCCTGAGGTGGCCACTCAGGTATTTTCACATTAGTAATTTAATCAATTAAACTAAATTAATTTCTTCCATCAATTATACCTTGGTTGTTTGCAACATCTCTGTAAACCTGTGCTACACATGAAAAAACACACATCATTATTACATTAAAAAAAAGTCAGTGGAGAATTATATCACAAAATGTGTTTATGAACTGTGTTCCCCCCCCGGCCCCAACCTCTTGTAGGCCCAAGCTGTGTTTCCCTTAGTCATGAGATTACACAGCAACAGCCATGGACAGCGGTACCACTGAAATTAAAAGGATTTTGTAGGGAATAAGGCATTATTTTTCAAGTGCTCTGTGATCCTCCTTTACTAAAGGCCCTACAGTAGTTATTTAAAAAATAAAGATAAATCTATATTCTATGGATTTCTTTCTTGAAGACTTCTTTCTCGGAAACTGACTTACTTAGAAACTGACCTCGTTTGTATTGTTCTTAAGATGATCTTCCTTTTGATATGAGTCCAAAGTGCATCAACAGTGGGTTTCCTCTCTTCTTTTAGATCCATTCACAGAAGGTCTTGATCAGTAGTGATAATTGCACTAATTAGGAACTCTTGATGCTAAGTAGCAAGTTAGCTGAAATTGGTAGAAGCTGGATGATTAAGACTGGAGATGCCCCCCATCCATCCATCCATCCATCCATCCATCCATCCATCCATCCATCCATCCATCCATCCATCCATCCATCCATCCATCCCCTAGACCCCAGGGTTTGCTCATGCAGGTAGAAGAGGAATAGAAACAGCATGAGGTACAGCTGGCATATCAGAGAACAAGGACAACTCTTGGATTGATGAGCAGTGCAAGGCATGGCAAGGCAAGTGGGAGCCATCAATGGAAAGAACAAAAGAGACAGTAAAAGTGGGTAATGCTGAATGGCTCTATTCAGTTTAAAGTGAGCTTTGCTAACCAGCAAAACTGAAAAATGTTAAACTGTTGGTGACAGTGGTAACAGGAAAGGGAATGCAACCAGCTAGCTCAGAGAGAAGGACTGAAAACTGTTAACAGTCCTGCTTTAAGAGGTAACTCTTGTTACCCCTTTTATCAGTCTCACTAGAATTTCCTTCTTTAATGAAAATATTTCCTCTTAAGCCATTTCATTCATATTTCTGTGTGGTGAAAAGTACTTCACTCGTAACCAATAAAAGTTTCTGGCTGCCAGCTGATGTTTTAAGGGGATATTCTTATCAATTTGAATTTTTCCCTCGCTGCTGGGAATCAAGTCTCAGCAGGGAGGAGTTCATAGCTGCAAGATGCTTTGTACGGCCAAGAACTCATATGAGTTGCAAGAGCAATGTCAATTTCTATTATATTAATGTTAATGTTATGTGATATCATATTGCAAGTGCATGAATTCAATAGGTTCAGTCTTGGATATAATTGTGTCTGTTTCCCTGAGAGTATTCAAAGAATTATTAAGTATTTCTACTTGAAATATGATTAGCAACATTAGAAAGCATTTATAGAGTTGAAAGGCAAAAACAATACTTTTAAAAATTCAAAACAAGTGTTTTAAAGAAGAGCGTGATAATGGAAAGTGCTTGGCACTGGCCTTTTTCATCTTCATTTCCTATTTATCTTCTTAAAAATACATACAAGGCGGTGGGAAGAACAGTGAAATGAACTTTGAAAATGTAACACACTTAGAAACAAAAGGAAGGTTGTGTACATGGAAGCATTTCCTTGTACTGTCTTCCCTACAAATGGTTCTTCACAGTCAACATTTTAAAAAAAAAAAAAAAATTCAGCACCAAAGCTAGTTTGATCTATGTCTAAATGTAACACTGAGTGAACTCTAATTTGAAAATCTAAGCAATGAGCAGAACTTCTCCAAGTCAACAGAGATTTTCAGTCTGATCAATAAAGCAAATGAGAGAGGAAAAATGTATTTTAGTAGAATGTTTTCACATCTTAGTGAATACACAATGTAAAAACACAACAAACTGAGATATTCAGGAATAGTTTCAAATTGAAGAATACTTCTCGTATGTTTATCATGGCATTTTTGAAAGATAAGAAAGAGTGCTAAGTACTGCCTTTGACCCCTACATGACCACTCTGTGGTCAGGTTATATAAATTTATCAAGTAGGAGCAACTACCCTGTCTCCAAAAATCTTTTATAATCTTTTTTTTTTTTTTCTTCAATAGGTACTCCTGTTCTTTCAGACTATGGAATATAGTTTGAACTGAATGGAAAGTTTCCAGACCCAAGTATTGGGTCCAGGGAAGGTTTATAGGGGGATCCAAAACCTAGCTACCCATTGTGGCAGAAGGGACACCTTGGGAAAAAATGATATGCAAAATGTTATATAAGGAATGGTCTGTATCACCTTACTTGTTATCAGGTTGATCAATGGCAAATCCAAGGAGCAGTATTTATCTGTCATTTGAGACATCCAAGTGAAGTCTGGTAGATAGAGCACGAGAATTTTGGAGACCAAGTGGGATATCTCACAGCACTAAAACTTATGTGAGGACCCAATAGCTGGGCAAATGTTTCCCCGTGTAGAAAATGTTGAGGAATGAAGGGAGGCTGAAATGTCAGTCCTTTCTTGGCCTTAGGCTCCTTATGAATACGTTTGTTCTCTAATTCTTCTCTACAGTCACACAGCTTCAATAGAAGAAACATCAGTACCCTAGTGATACTTCTATTCCTTTCAGGACCTGAATGATACAGAATTACACTGATGTATACCAAAGAGGATAGAGAAAATAGGTTCTTCTTGGAGAGAGCTTCAGCTACAAACATCTACATTGCAGAGTTGCAGAGCACTGCTATGGCAACTACCATATGCTTACTTCTGCCTTCCAGAACGCGAAAGGAAGCAGAGATCACCATTGCATTTTGTGGGGAATGACATTCTGCAGTTCATGTGAGGGATGCTCCAGGAATAAACATTAGTTGGAACTTCTGGGGATTTGGATGGAGGAGGAACTACATTTTATGTTTCTGACTTGATCTGGGATGCTGCTATTGAGTGGCATGGAAGTGCAAATGTTTAAGGTCAGAAAGTAAGGCGTGTGCCAGGAGCTCCATTTCTCACAGTACTGAGCAGGAAAATCATGCAGATCTTCAGAATTGCAATTCTGCATGCGCAAGCTTGCAGACTGTCCAAATCCTACTTAGGTCTTTGATTGGGTCTTTTTTTTTTTTTTTTTTTTTTTTAAAAAAGTGTATAGTATTGCAGCTTGAAACAACATCAAGACTTTGCATCTGGGGGCTGGGACAATTCACATTTTTATAAGTAAACATAGGATGGTTGTCTAATACACTTTCACCAGTGGGTTGGTCTCCTTAATAGAAAATTACTTTGGTTTGCTCTCTGTATTTCATATGTCATCATCAGTTTAAAAAAGGAATAGTGCAAAACAGTATTACGAAAGTGTTCAAAAGGTGCTCTTCATGAGTGTAATCATTTTTAATGAAACTTATGGAGCTTCTTACACCAATAAGTCCCTCTTGACATGTAACACAGTTAGTAGTGATTTCAGCACAGGGAGTAAAGTTTTGTATTTCAAGTCTACTGCCAAACTTCAGCATCTTCTCTTTGTTCTCTTTTGCAATGGCTGTAACATGCATATTTTGTCTGCCTATCTGTATTCCTGAAATGTCACTTCTAGCATAGGAGTTGAGAAAATTTTTAATGAAAAATTAAAAACTAGAGAGTTTTACATTTAACTACATTTAAGTAAGAAATCTATAGGATTTCTTTCCTCTATTAACAGGGCTGTTCAGACACTTGTTCTCTATCCCACATCGCTGTATCTATTCAAGGATTTAAATGAATGCTTTGGTTTACATGAAGACTTCTATAATAGAATTGTTTTATACGATCTGTTGAAAGGTGCTTTCAAATTTATAAATATCAGTACTTCCTAACAGTATACTGTAGCAGTCGATTTGTAACAATGTACCATAAAAGTTGATTTGCTGAACTGAAAATATTTTACCTGGATGTAGTCCAAAAGCTAACCAGGATGGAATACTGTGTTTGTGCACAACAGGTAATTTTGAAGTGCCACCCACGAACACCAAGCACTGGTAAGATTCCCTTCTGCATGAGCTGTTTCACCACCTAACAGTTAATTGCTAGCTGCAGACTAATTCCTAGCTGTGATTCACACCCAAAAGCACAAATAGTGCACAGGTTTTAAATCTTTGATTTATGAAATGGAAAAGTAGTTCATTACCTTCAAACGATTTTTGCATTTTTGTGTTTTACAGTACACTGAAGTATAACATATATATACATACATATATCTATCAAAAGTAATATATTAACAGTTTTATGGTGCTCTAACTTTTTAGAGAGGGATAGAGAAGAGCTATTTAAGCTTAAGTTCCATACTGGCACAAAATCAGGTCATTATCAGCTGGCCATAAATAGATCTGGAAATTAAAACACAGTTAATAGCAAATACAACAAAGGAGTGAGGCTCTATAAGAGTATTCCATCAGAACTGTGAGTGGTAAATGGAGGGGGCAATACTGCTGTATTGGACTTAAGTGGCAAGGTTTTGTTAGTGCTGGGGGGGAGGGGAGGGAACTGCAGGGGTGGCCCCTGAGAGAGAAGTCTAGAAGCTGCCCCATGTCACAGAAGAGTCAGCTCCAGCCAGCTCCAAAAGAGACCCGCTGCTGGCCAGAGCTGAGCCATGAGCGATGCCGGTTGTGCCTCTGGGAGAGAAGATTTAAGAAAGTGAAAAAACTGCTGCACAAGAGCAGCTGGGAGAGAGAGGAGTGAGGAACAGCCCTGCAGACACCAAGGTCAGTGAAGAAGGAGGGCAGAAGGTGCTCCAGGTGCCAGAGCAGAAGTTCCCCTGTGGCCTGTGGTGAGGCCCATGGTGGAGCAGGCTGTCCCCCTGCAGCCCATGGGGTAACACATGGAGCAGATCTCCACACTGCAGCCCGTGGAGGAGCCCACGGAGGAGCAGGTGGATGTGGCCTGAAGGAGGCTGCAGCCCATGGAGAGCCCCCGCAGGAGCAGGCTCCAGGCCACAGCAGCAGCCCATGGAGAGGAGCCCATGCAGGAGCAGGTGATCTGGTGGGAGCTGCCACCTGTGGGGGACCCATGCTGGAGCAGCTTGCTCCTGAAGGATGGACCCTGTGGTACGGACCCATATTGGAGCAGCTCTTGAAGAGCTGCAGCCTATGGGAAGCCCACATGGGATCAGCTCGAGAAGACAGGGACCCCATGCTGGAGCAGGGGAAGAGTGAAAAGAAATGAAAGAGCAGCAGAGATGAAGTTTTATGGACTGACCACAGCCCCCATTCCCCATTCTCCTGCACTGATTAGGGGGGAGAAGGTGTTTTTAGTCTGGTTTTAGTTTCTCACTGCTCTAGTCTGTTTGTAATAGGCAATAAATTACATAAATCTCCCTATGCTGAATCAGTTTTGCCCATGATGGTAAGTGGTGAGTGATCTCCCTGAGGTTTACACTTGAGCCCTTTTTCATTATGTTTTCTCCCCATGTTCCTTTGAGGACAGGGTGTGAGAGAGTGGTGTAGTTAGCTAGCCATCAGTGTGAAACCACCACACCTGCTAGAAGCTGTTGAAATTGCTGTTTGCTGGAGACTGTTTCAGGCTCCATACCTCAAGCTTTTGTCCCTGTTTTAGGAGATGGCTATGAAAAAAAAAAAAAAAACAAGATTTTTTTTATAGCTACAAGAAGTTTTTTATTTTAATTTAGTAGAAAATATTACTTGCATAATGGCAAATATTATGAGGTATTAAAAAAAACTTGCTGGATTTTTGCTATTAACATCAGTGTAGTTTCAGCCTGACTACAGAAGAAAACAGTACTAAAATCATTTCTATTATGGTGTAGTCCTATCTTCTAAAGAAAAGAAGGGTTGGTTTATTTTTTCCTTACCATGGGAATACTCACATACCATCTTTTACTAGCAGATTTTGAATTCTTAATAGAGTTACTGTTCTATTTAATTATTAGGTATTCAGAGCTCTGATTTAATTTAGTTCAGAATAAAAAAACACTGGCTTGTATTTACCTCAATATTATGCTTTGCACCTGATGTATGATAGTTACTCCACGATAACAATGCACTTTTTGATAGTGAAGGTATGAACTGTGTTTATTATCTCTACTAAAAAAATCTGCTTACCAGACTAGCCATAAATGTCCTCTGCCAGCAAACTAGAGTGTAAATGCATGAAAAAAGTCCTGTAAGTCAGTAATATCAAGGTTTTTTTTTTTTTTTTCCCCCCCTCCCTAGAGCAGGAAAGTTTTCTCATGGAGATAAGACATTTAATGTTTAAATTTTATTTTATCCCTCTTGCGCATTCCTCATCATTTCCTGAGGCCGTTTACTACAATGAAACGTAAAGTGTGAGAAATATTGAAACTTGCATCTTAAGAGGGCAAACAACAGGTTATTTTCCCAAAAGTTAAACAGTCACAGGAAAAGAGCTGGATCTGACCAGCTAGAATCAAATAGGTTATTTACAGTATGAAGACCAAACACAAAGCTTCCTATCTTCCCGTGAGCCTTTAAAATTGCATTATTCACATTACTCCTTCCCTTCTCAAAACAAACAAAACAATAAAACACCACTGCTATGTTGGGAGGAGTGTAACTGTCTCTTTAAAAATTACACACTAATACAAAATGTTTCTGTCTCCTTTGATCTCCATTTTTTTTTTTCTTTTTTTTCTCCAGTCTTCTCTGTCCTGACCAAAACCTCTGTGCACAGAACAGTTGTGTTAATAACAGATTCTGCAAGCATATTAGCAGGAGGGACCCTGACTTTTCAGTAAGAAAGAAGGATTTTAAATTCCTTCCTCAGTCCTCATCCAAGGAAGTTAAGAAATAAAGAATTTATGATTTTTTGGAAAATGTATTACTTCTGAGGAAGGTTGATTTTAATACTATATTCCATCATCTTAGCTACTAGGTCAACAGTAAAAGTTCCCTGAAAATAATGTAATTTTGCAATACTTGAAGAGCAGTTTTAACTGTCCCTTCTAAGTCAAAGGTCACCTCCAAAAGATGTCTCTGAAAGGAGATTCTGAAAGCTTCCTCTCAATTATTTCAACCTGAAATCTGAGAAGTGGAAAAAAAAGACTTTGTGGGTTGCCTCAATGTGAAAAAATTACTGTGTGTGCAGGTCAGAAAATCAATGTATCCCGCAATTTACTGCTCTGAGCTTTTACTCATTTAACTGTTTTGTGTTGAGACTGAACATTCATTAGGGATGTTTCACTGCATATAAAGATTACTGAACACTGATGGAAAAGAAATCTATTTAGCAACTCCTATTTTTACCAGTTGTTAAGGTGGAATTCATTCACTGGTGAAATAAAGTCGGATATTGTCAATGTTCTAATGATACATTTAATTTCTCCTTAAAGTTTCATCTTAGCCTCATCCTGAAGGGCAGTGAGTAGTATTTATTGCTTACAGTTTCAGGATCAGATTTTCAATTTGTTCCTTATCATGTATGATGTCATAACAAAAAATATGCAAACAAGTATTTCCCATTTGAATCCTACAAAACCTCCTACTATTCCACCAGCATATACAGTCTCTAAAAAGATGTAATTCAGACATTAACATTGTCAGATTTTCTATGAAAATCTCTGCTGCTCTCAGCATTGCAGGATTCCAAAACAGAGTGAGAACAACCGAAAGGCTTCCACTGAGCTGCATGAACTAACCCACAACATAAGGATAAGTGTTTCTGTGAATATATACAATTGATCTCCTTTCATTCCTTTCTCTCACCCCACTCAAGGAATTGCCCAAGGAGCTCTTAACACTATGTATTGCCCAGGGGAAAAGAACTGTGGTTTCCAGTCCTTAAGCATCAGTGTTCTTACATGATGCTCTGCTGATACCTTCTGTATCTTGTCTGTCAGAAGCCTCTCTGCCAGCACTATTCTTACTCATATCCTTTCATCAGCCAGTGTGCCAGCTTGGTTCTCCCACCTAGCCCAGTGCTGTGCTATTACAACTTTTCTCTCTTTATTAAGTAATGTCTGGAACAAAATATTGACCCATGACTTTCTTGTATAGAACTGCAATCTACTGTGTTGGGGATATTCATTCACAGGTATAAAAAAATCCACAAATTTAAGTTCTTTCAGTTAATTTTTTTTTTTTCCTGAGCCTGTGCTTCCATTAAAAATGATACAAATCTGCAAAGATTCTAGTGTGTGTAGATGTGAAGGTGGTCAATGCAATGTAAAACACTGGACAGATGTTCTTCAGAGATCACAGCTCAATGAAACACCACAGTCTCAGGTGTACATTTTCTCCATTTAGTTTCATAATAAAAGGTAGGAAACACTGGGTGACAGCAACAACAAAAAATGTGCACAGCTTCTAAGCTCATCTTTTTTCTTATCTGTATCATGTTTCTGTGAAGGCTGCAGTTAGGTTAAAATCTTACTTCAACTACAAAAGCAGGAAAGAGAAGGATTTTAATTCTCCTTTCTGTGAAAATGTAACCTCAATTCCAGATTCATTGCCTAACTTTTATAATATTTTGGTTTCATGTTTCATGTACTTCAACCTTTTTTTTTTTTCTTTTAAATCCTCTTCAGCAGAAAAATGTTCTGAATAAAGTCCCTTAAATTGGAATGTGAGAAAGTGGGAAGAAGTTGGAGTTATTGGAAAATACAGAGTTATCGGAAAAAGTAAAAACAACAACAACATTTTTATGGTATCCTTTGCTAGCATCAAACTAAAAATGTTAAAGAAGAGACAAAATGCAGTGTATAAAATTAAGCTGGTCTTCAGTGAGTTTTTATTGTAACTAGTATCTGAATATGTTTCTGTGTTGCCCAAGCACCTCTGTTGCTATGTTTTATTTAGAAAGCAATTAAGAATACATTTACATGATTAGGTGACTTGGCTGTCTATCCTGAACTCATTCACTATATGCTGGTTAATATGTCAAATTGACATGGATGCCCACCCACTCTATTACGGTCAAATACTGCTTTCTCAATAGGTGATGCTTTCTGAAGTATTTCTTAATTATAGCTGATGTGTGATATATCATGGTCCCCTTGGGTACAAAGAGCTCATTTTAAAAGATTTTCATTTGAAATCTTCTAACTATTGAAAATGGCTAGGATCATCTTCCTAAATCTTTAGATATTTCTCAAAATAACCGGTTTGATTTAGTACCAAATAAGACTGAAACACTCCTAAGTCACTTACTGGAGATGGGCTTTTATCTTATCCAGCTTTAGATCTCAGTAGACACTCAGTAACAGATTAGTTTTCTAGAGCTCCTCTTTTAGTGATAGTGAGAAGCAGAGACTTTTAGAGAGCAATTAAATCGGTCTCTATTAGATCCCTACCTTAGAAATGAGTGAAATGCCGCTCTAGAAGTGCCTATTCTTTTTCTGTAAGGGAAGTTTGACTGACCACTTCAGACACAGCCAATGCGTTATAGATGTCTCCATAGAAGAGAGGCCTCCTTGCATGGATTTTTGCAGAAAAAAAGAATGAGGGACTTTTCTAACTTCCTCCCACTCTTTCCTCAGTGGATGCTTATTTACAGTACCTTTCACAGAGAGTCAAGCAGTTTAATTTGAACAACTTATTTTGGAAGCTGCTGTCTCTTCACTAGCAGTTTGGTACCAGCCCTCCCCAGCTGACACTGGGGAGTGGAAATATTTGAAGTTACTGAGTCTCTGGACTCAAATCGATTTCTCATCCTCTACCTTTACTCTTCTTGCACTTGCCTTCAGCCTTAGTATGCACCTAAATGTTATACAGGTGTATGCAAAAAATCTTCATATACCTCAATATTATTCATGTCTGGATACACACTTTCTAAGCCCTAAAAACCCTCTTTATTTACAAGAAAATATCTAGCATTAAATAAAGATGTTAGTGTCTGCTCTCCTATATGACTACACTCTCCTTTATTACAACAGCACCCCATCAACCTGTTAAATTAGATTTGAATAAAGGGCCAACCTCACTGTAAATATATATGTATGACATATATATGATAATTCTCATAACTTTTTTTTTCTTAATTTCTGTTTAAATTTCTGGTTCTGGCTCTGCATTTTTTTTTTTTTTTGTCTAGACTTGCACTAAATATGCACAGACAAAATGTATCTTAAAATCACATGCAAGCAGCCAGCCCATTCTACCAATATAATACTGTATTAGTGACTTGGAAATCTGAGAGAGGCTAGGATAATGATCATTTAGTGTTGTTTTTCTTTTAGAAATGCATTTCTTGATTCAAAAAATTAAGAACAGACAAAATGTGATGAACCTCTAGGCTGTTTTTATTTAGCTTTTTTTTGTTTTGTTTTGTTTTTTATGCAGCCATCAAGTTGATTTATAGCATTACATTAAAATAATTTGGTCGTGGCAGTTGTTGTTGCAAAACAAATGGATCAAATTAACCATCCTGTGTACTACAATTCTGGACAACAAAGTGCCAAACAGTACATAGGTAGGTTCAGCACTTTTAAAATGCTCTGTATATACCTTAATGCTTGCTCTAGCCATTGATTGATTAGACTACAGTTATCATGTAAAAGGATCAGCCCCATTACAAACAAAAAGAAGAAGAAGAAAAAAAAAAAACAGCTATCAAGTACTTGGACCTCTATTAATATCGCCTGAGAAACACTCAGTATAAATGGGTGCCTGAAATGAGGGACAAAGGTGAACTTCTTCAATGCTAGTAATTAATTCTTGCTTTGCATAGGGTAATTGAGGGCAATCATAGAATATTGCATGTCATTTCATTACTAAGCCATCAGATGGACTTCCACTTGCATACCTTGGTAAATCTGTTAACCCATGAGTACCTTGGCTGCTGGACCCATGCTGAAGATAAAAGCCTCCTTAACCTTCCCATCATTCCCATCTTTTAATGTTGTCATATCCCTTTCATTAATTGTATTTTCTGTATACTGAGCAAAAAAAACAAGCAAACAAGCAAAGAGCAGAAATCTATGCTTTGCTGTAAGATGAGAAAGGGCAGGAATAACTAATATAAAAACATTCTGGACCACCATTAAATATGATCTAACAGTATAACGAAATTCCCTGCCTGGGATTTCTGTGCCATTGTGGTCATTCCTTTCATAGTCTTTATAGCTTACTTTTCTATGCCTGTTCAAATCCCTTAGCCCAGCTGTCTAACCCTCAGAAGCAGGCTGAGAAGAAAGCCAAAGGCAGCTGCCAGTGTAATAGATACTAACTAGAAAAAAATCAGGTCTGTGATGCAAATCAACCACCAGGTTCCGTGTTTCTTCATGAGTTCCGTGAACCTCCCTACAACACAAAGGACAACTTCACTGACAGTTGAATCCACTTTTTCTACAAAATTTGACATATACTTTTATTTTTTTGTGGACCTTTCTTTTGGTGATTCTCTCAGTAGTGATATATTCAAGGCCACCATACATTTGCCTGATTGCGCACCTAAATTTTTAAGAGTTTAATCCTCCTTCTACAGAATAATTTGTGGGGCATAGAAATATGCCTGCTTCTTCAGAAGTTCAACACAAATCTCATGTTCGGTGTGATTCTATGTAAGAATTTCTTTGGTTAATTCCTAGAGATTATTTCAGTTACTGCAAGCGCTAAAAGTATGGGACATCAAAATAGATTAATGTACACTAACACCAGATTCATACAGCATCCTTTTAGGAAGCTAAATGAAGTGCATAACTTTTTCTAGACTTTATATGGTGTTTTCTGCAGTCTGATGAAATTTAATATCTGAATCTCTGGAAATCTCTCTCTTTCTCTCCATTGATTTTGTGGAATTGTAAGGAAAATATGTTTCCAGACTTTGATATTTTGATTAGATGCCTAAATTACATGGAATAAACCTAGGATTTAGTGCATCAATAAGGAGGACAAGGATCCCTATTTGTGAAGTCCTTCTAAAAATAAATAAGGCCTAAGTCAAATGCTTTGAAAAGTTTCCATATTCCAATTATTTCCATATTGTCTGCAATATCTTAGTGATGCTTTACATTATCATTGTGTTAGACAGTAAGTAGTAGTGGGATTAGAGCCTTAAATTTGATATCATACATAAAGAACAACAAAATGTAGCCAAAGTATGCCCTTACATACCATTGTTACACGAGAATTTGCATCACAATATTTTTAATTAAAGTAATATTCCATCATGCCTGTTTTGTGCCACACAGGCACAAGGTAGAGCCTTGTTCTCTTCAGATGTGCATGTTTGTAAAAGCAGTGGGTAAATTCTCACTAGGAAAGAATTAAAACTATTGTGGTTAAGAGATAGTCATAATCACAAAATGATATTGTAAACTCTTTTACCACCCTTCTGCAACTAGCTGCTGAGGAGGGGAATCTTTCCATTTCTGCTGTAACATACAACAGTCTTTGTGCTAGGCAGCAGTTCTTCTCACCAAGGCAAATCTTCACTGAGTGGCTGATGCCTTCAATTTGGGCAAGAGTGGGCAAAACCAAATTTCATCAAAAATGGTCACAAGATATGGCCAAAGCGAGATGAGTATTTTTGCTTCTATGGCATTCTTTGTTGAAAATGTGTCGCTTTTCCTGCTGAAAATGTCAGCTCTACAGATCACTTTAAATGCATTGCTATTCTCATTGGGTTTAGATGGCTGCTTTGCATACTGCATGCTGATTTCATCAGGTATATGCAGCTGCATATTTATCTGCTGTTTGTGTGATGTTGTCTGTTTTGCTATACAGAATACTGCCAGTTTGACACATATCAGCAAGACAGCAGAATACAGATGGTAATAAATTCAGCTTCATATCTGATGACAAAACAAAGCAAAACAAACAACAACATATATACACACACACACACACACACACACAAAAAAAAATCCACCAGAAAATGAACTCACTGCTTTTAATACTATCTGCAGCTTATTTCTTCAGTTAAACTGGTGTCCATTTTTTTCATATAATGGCATAGGGATTTTTGCTTTGTTATGATTTGGCTTCATGAAAATAATTTCTTTATTCAAATGGAATTGAATAACTAAATAAATGTGTTAGCAAATTTCCCAAGGGGGAATTCTTTTTGCAAGATGATTAACATATCATACAGTTTGATGATTTCAGTAGTAAGAAGTGGAAGTGAATGTTTCATTTTAACCACAAATCTTTCCAATTTGTTTAAAAATCTTCAGTTTTGAAGATGTCAGGGAAGATTAAAACACTTTTAGAACAGTAATTTATCACAATTAACAGAGAAGNTATGCTATAGATTTCATTGGAAAATATACTTTAAAAAAATGAATTTAGGACTATACTCAGGAAAACAAAACATTATTATTTCTAAAATTTGACCATAATGTGCATTTACTTTGTCAAATGACATTACGTACTTCCTTAGTTATGCTGACCATAAGGGGTTTTGTCTGAATGGATGACAAAGCAAAACATTCTTTGATCTCTCAGCCCTTGAGATGGCAAGGCTTTCTAAAACCAGAATACATGAAGTAACAAGAGACTTGTACATTATATTTCTGGTACAGATTACTGTTAATATAGTGCTGAAAGGTTTTGTTTGTTTTTAAAGAATTTAAACCCATCATAAATGA
>VXAL01009512.1:4555-26976 GCA_013399475.1 Chauna torquata | reverse complement strand
ACTGTTTCTCCTTATGTAGCAACACTTGTTCTTTATTTGCTGTCCATTTTTTGTCTTCCAAGCTGAAATAAAAAGTAACACCTGTGATTCTATTTCTTCTGCTAAAGCCAGTCACAGGAAGGCAATCTGTGGAAATGCTCTTGTCAGTGAGGAAAGTAGTTGGACAAACCTAAATGAATGAAGTTTGTTTGAAATATCAAGTTCTAAAAGCAGGAGTTTAGTCCTTCATCCTTAAGATCTTGTTTCAGGCCTGTCGCTTTGGCTGTCAGCCTCATCCTTAGCTGGTGCCCCAATTCCTGCAAGACAACAAAGCTCCTGTATGTAGCCATCTATAATGGAAAGGGAAGCATTCCAACAGGTTGCTAAACTGTACAAATATTTGAAAATTTTTGTTAATTCTGAACTTTTTGGTCAAAGTGCAAAATTAGGTAGAATAACATTAGTGCACTAAACAGAGCAGAGGGACCTAAACATGGTAGGGTAGGAAGGGGTAGGAAGTCTCTACAGAGGGATCTGGATAGGCTGGACTGATGAGCTGAGGCCAACTGTATGAGGTTCAACAAGGCTAAGTGCCGGGTCCTGCACTTGGGGCACAACAACCCCATGCAACACTACAGACAGGGGGAAGAGTGCCTGGAAGGCTATCCAGCGGAAAGGGACCTGGGGGTATTGGTCAATAGCTGGCTGAATATGAGCCAGCAGTGTGCTTAGCTGGCCAAGAAGGCCAACAGCATCCTGGCTTCTATCAGAAATAGTGTGGCCAGCAGGACTACGGAAGTGATTGTCCCTCTGCACTTGCTCTAGCGAGGCTGCACCTTGAATACTGTGTTCATTTTTGGGCCCCTCACTACAGGAAGGACATTGAGGTGCTGGAGTGTGTCCAAAGAAGGGCATAAAAGCTGGTGGAGGGTCTGGAGAGCAAGTCTTATGAGGAGCAGCTGACGGAGCTGGGGTTGTTTAGCCTGGAGAAAAGGAGGCTCAGGGGAGACATTATCACTGTATACCATTACCTTAAAGGAGGCCATAGCAAGATGGGGATTGGTCTCATCTCCCAAGCGCCAACTGAGAAGACAAGAGAAAATGGCCTCAAGTTGTGCCAAGGGAGGTTTAGATTGGATATAAGGAAAAATTTCTTCACTGACAGGGTTGTGAAGTGCTGGACTAGGCTGCCCAGGGAAGTAGTTGAGTCACCATCCCTGGAGGTCTTCAAAAAACATTTGGATTCAGAGCTTTGTCACATGGTTTAATGGTGGATTTGGCAGTGTTAGGTTAAAGGTTGGACTGGATGATCTTGGAGGTCTTTTCCAGCCTAAATGGTTCAATGATTCTTTGATTCCATGGTGTATTCCCACCTGTATTTTTAATTGAAGAGGTACCTGTAGTGAACTATCCCCAAAATCAAGCACTTGCATTTTGTGTTGGAGAGAAAGAGAAGCCATGGCAATATGCAGTGTAGCCAATCAGGAGACTGGGATCTGGGAGTGAGCTGGAAAACTGAATTATTTCCCCAGTGCAGAAGTTTTCCTAATTTGGTTGAGGACACAGCATAGAAGTAGCAAAATGAAATATCTTCTAGCAGATTGTTGGCATTAGCAAGAAAATTCTGCATGCTAAACCAGAATCATTTTCTCAGATTGCATGGAATAATAGAATCATAGAATCATTTAGGTTGGAAAAGACCTCTAAGATCATCAAGTCTAACCATTAACCTAGCACTACCAATTCTACTGCTAAACCATGTTCCTAAGCACCACATCCACGTCTTTTGAATACCTGCAGGGACGGTGACTCAACCACTTCCTTGGGCTGCCTGTTCCAATGCTGCACAACCCTTTCAGTGATGAAATTTTTCCAGGCTCCATTGTTATATCTAGAGGGGTAGAGCTCGCTAGTACAATTGTGTTGTCACACAGCTTAAAGGGCTTGTGTGTGGTCCAATAATGTCTTATGTCCAGGGAAATCTGGGATGCTGTGCAAGATAGCCTTGAAGAAATGTCATGGTTTTGGCTGGGACAGAATTAATTTTTTTTCATAGAGGCTCACACAATGCTGTGTTTTGGATTTTTGATGAAAATAGTGGTGATGTTTTTGGTTGTTGCAGAGCAGTGTTTGCATAGAGCCAAGGACTTTTTTGCTTCTTGTGCTGCCCTGTCAGCAAGGAGGCCGGGGGTGCACAAGGAGCTGGGAGGAGATATAGCCAGGGCAGGTGACCCAGTCTGACCAAACAGATATTCCACACCATATGACGTCATGCTCAGCCATAAAAGCTGGGGGAAAGAAAGAGGAAGGGGGGACGTTGGGAGTGATGGCATTTGTCTTCCCAAGAAACCATTATGCGTGATGAGCCCTGCTTTCCGGGAAGTGGCTGAACACCTGCCTGCCCATGGGAAGTAGCGAAAGAATTCCTTGTTTTGCTTTGCTTGCGCGCGCTGCTTTTGCTTTACCTAGTAAACTGTCTTTATCTCAACCCATGAGTTCTCACACTTTTACCTTTCTAATTCTCTCCCCATCCCACCTGGGGAGGGTGAGCGAGTGGCTGTGTGGCACTTAGCTGCCTACCGGGGCTAAATCACAACAAGAAAGTAGCTTGTTAAGGAACATTTGATTGCTGTATAAACATAGCCTGGAAGAATTATCAGTGTATTCACAGAAAAAAATGGAGTTCCTCCTTCCATGGAAGAAAAAAACCATCAACTATATTTGTCAGATCTGTCTTTGTCACAAATACAGCTGTATGAGGCACATCCAGAAGCCTAGAGAATCTAGTCTGCATGAAGACTGAAGGTCCCAAAATCCTCCATTCTTACTTGGTCAGCATATCTTTAAACTATACACAAAGTATACATTACATAAAGTAATTTCTAGTTCCAGGAAAAAACATGACAACATGAAAACTGAAACAAAAGTCCCATAATCCTCCATGCTTCCTTAGGCAGCACGTCTTTGATTTTTCCTGGAACTAAAAATGACTTTATCTGTTGTATACTTTATGCATTGTAGCAATTGAAGATGAGCTGTTTAATCCCATGCATACATCATATGCATAGACAAGTCAATAAACAGCAATGCACTCAGCAGCAAAGATGATTTGTACTTCTTCAATGGCTTGCACTTCAGCACCTTGATGTATGTAATTATTACTGAAGTCACACAGCATAATTTCATTTTAAGAACCATTATTCTCCATAGTACAAATAGGTTAGGTATGTCTCAGAAAATTTCTATTTGAAATTAATCACAAAATCAGTTCATTATAAGCATGGTACGCTGAATACACTTGGAAAAAAATGACTGCATTATCTACTGTAGCTTTTTCTTTTCTTTTAAAGAGTGTTAATGACACTTAACTCTCACACCATTGCTCTCTGATGTCTATCTTCATGATTTATACAGTATCAGCAATATACAGCTGACAACTGTCTATGTTCTAAGAACAACTGACTATTGAAGAAATGAATCCTAAATTTCTCCATCAGTCCCTAATATCTTCAATACTAGTCATGTATGAAAGAATGAAAAGTAAACTACTTTGGCAAATGACAGGAAAAAAGCACAAGCTGACATGATATTGTGGTCTGTATCTTAGTGTTTATAATACCTCCTGTAAACTGCTGAAAGAACCAGAAGAACCTCAGAGCATACATAGTTTTGACATACAGAAGTATGTGACCTTTCCATTTCTTATCTCGTCTTTTGCCTGAAGCCCTTGTGGATGGGAGGAATAAACACAAGGTGCATCAAAAGTCCTGAACTTTTAACATAAGGTAAATGGAAAAGTTTTAGTGTCAGCTACTGGAAAATACAGAGCCAATATAAATGTTAGCCCTGTTATGCTTTTCCATATTCTCCATATTTTCCTAAGATAAAGTAAATGAAACATAAAATTTGAAACATTATGAAATTGAAGTTTTTTTTTTTGGTATTGGTTATTTAGTTTTGGTTGGTTGGTTGGTTGTCTGTTTGTTTAATCTGGTACAAAGATATGGTCTAGGCAGTGACTGTAATAGACTAAATTTAGGATATAAGAAAGGGTTGATTCAGTTTATAAAGCCATATGACATGCATATCTTCTTGAAATTAAGTAATCATGGTTAGTGAAGATTGCCAATGCCACTCATCCTTGCTTGGCACTGGTGTTATCAGGTGTTTGTATGGACTAAGTTCCATTACTGATACTCATACTCATACTCATACTCATACTGATAAAGAGATAATAGCATGTAGATTGTATTCAATAGGGAATTTCTGGGACTGCCTTGCCATTGTTCTTCTCATATTAATACAAAAATAATTTTAAAGGAAAAAAATTCCATAAATGTTAAAACACTAAAGTGATGTGAAGGAACAGAAATAGCATTGTATTTTTATTCTGACTATCTTGTACTCGGTTTTCCTCCTTTTCTTCCTTTTATTCATGTTATGTTTTGATTCAGTCATAGCCTACATAACACAGAATGGAAGTAAAATTAGGGTAAGGTTGTAAGTTTTTTTTTTTTCTTTTTCCATATTAGTATGTGAAAATATTATTTTCAATGGGGTATAATGTGTTATGATTCAGATTCAAACCATCCACAATGTAAAGCATTCATATCTTAATGAATTTAAGATCAATTACTCTTTCAGATGGATAAAATTAAACATATATTCATGGAATCTATAAATACAGGCAAAGAGTTTGTCCTCCTCATTTGTCATGACCTATGTTTTAAAAGCAAGACAAAATACAAGTAAGCATGCATTTATCTACTAACTGTCGCTGTTATATAATGCAATCAATCTGAACATTCACAGCTATCTGATGTGACGGACTTTAAGGGATCCTTGCTTCCATGTGAAATCTTTAGTAGGTTTAAGGGATTTCATATGTGTCCAGAGTCATTTGATGTTGGTCAGTGTCATCCTATCAGTTCTTGGGTGAAATGGGAAGCCAGGATTCTTGATTTAGGTAAAGCAACTTTTTGTCCCCTCTCTTGGGAAAGGGAAGGGGATGTCACATCAAAAAATGTATTCTCTCCAGCTGATATTAATTCTGCAGTAGAAAGTCAGTTGTGCTGAGAATCCAATCATTAACATGCTCTTAAAAGTATTAATAAAATTAGTACAACTGTCTGCATATTCCAGGATCCCTTAAAATCACACCATTCCTCTTAAGCTTTTGTTAAGAATTTAACTACAAATAATGAGGTTTGAATGTAAGGGAATCTGATATATCTGATGTAATGTGCTTGTTGGAAAGAATTTTACATCCTGCTCAGAAATACAAATGTATGAACTGTGCATTTTTAAATCTGAAGAATGACAGTGATTTCCTTCATAAAATGTCTGAAGATCTCCTCATAAAAGTTGTTTTGAACTAAATATTCTCATCAGCTGCTTTCTTTTGAAAGAAGGTTCCTAGAAGTACAAGGAAAGGAAATATGAAGTCAATGCTATCTATGGAAACATGAAATACCACTTAACTAAATTAAGAAAAATTATTTCTTCTTTTTGTTTCTATACTCATAAGTAACCCTGCACTTGGATTAATCCTGGTGCATTCAGATTGTTTCCTGGTTTTCATGCCTTTAAAAATATTACTACAAAAAAATCTGATTATTCTAGTTCGTGCTCCCTATAGCATATTTTTTAAGCACTGTGTAAGTTATTATAAAGTCTACAGACATTCCTTGGAGAAATAAAACAAAGAAACAGAAACAAAAGAAGCAAACATGAACAAAACAGACAAACAAACAAACAAAAAAATAACACAAAATAAACAACAAATCTAAGCCACAGTGATATCTTTCAGCCCAATACAAAAGTAGCAAGTTCTACATGTACATACACGGTGTGAGGCTTGTTCTACAGTAACTCTCAGCATTTTCCAGATGATGGTGATAGGTGGTACTGAAGTTTGTTAGCCATTCCTCTTTTACCAGACAGCATATTGCCAGCAGGGATCTGAACAATCTGATCATTCTGCTTTCAAATTTTTCAATTATTTTTGCAGAGAAGATGAATTATTTCAAAAATTTGTTTCATGGCCTTATGTATTCCAATACCATCTTTGCAAAGAAGTTAGAAGAAAAATAAGGTCTACATACAAGAGCTACATTTAAGTAATGTTTTAAGTATAAGCTATTAAAATTAATTGAGGAAAGAATATGGAAATTCACACTGCTTGTATAGGAGAATCGAACTATTCCTCCTAATTCTTCTCATTGTTTTCTTGGAACGTGTGATCTTTATTTAAAATGTTTGACTTCATAATGTACAAAAATAAATTCTGTCACATAAATAGCAAAATTTCTGGCCTGATAAACTTACAGTATAATGCACATCAGCAACCAGAAAACAAAATAAACAGACATTCAAGATAATGCAGACTGGCCTGTTGAAAACAAATTAACAAGGAAAAAAAAAAAATGTAGTTCATTTGATTTTATGTGTCATGTTTGTGGTATTCATACATACACCAGAGGTTAAGTGTCTTAATCCTCCTTCTCAAAACTAAATGAAAAAGGATTAGATTTAGCAAATGGATTTGGGTAACTTGATTCTCAGCAATGCTGTGCCTAAAATTTAATGCACATAAGAACCTTTATGAAAAAAACAGTAAAGACAAAGATGTTTTGACTATGATTCCTAACACCTGTCAGCTGCTAAAAAGCATGTAAGAAACAACAGAGAAAGGGTTATCTCTCTTTTGCTATGTGCCTCTCTGAAAATGTGATTAAATCTCGAACATTGTTATTGACTTAGGCACGTAGTTTGCTATTTTGCTCTAAAAGAGTGATTTACATAATGGCCTAAATGACTTGTTATTGCTACTTGTCATGCTTCTGGCACTTTGCTGCTTTATGCAACTGCCTACCATATGTGTGCTTTGAAGCTGACCTCGTAACTAGAATTAAAAGTATTTTCAGTCGTTCCCACTGATGCTGGGTCATTACAAAACCAGGCTGCAAATTTCATGAAGGCCTCAGGTGACCAGAAAATAGCTCTGCTTACCAAGGCAGAAGGATCTGGATGTTATTTGTTTAATGTAAAGTATATGAGGAACAAGTTGCAGCACTGAAAATTGTGACTAGATATACGGAAAAATACATCATAATGATAGCACTGCAACAGGATGGACAGAGTATGTGGAATCTCTACCCTTGTAGATATTTAAAAATCAACTAGACCAGGCCCTGGGCAACCTGACCTAACTTCAAAGATAGCCTTAGTCTGAGAAAGCAGTCGGACTGCTCTATGGCTTCCAGCTGTCCTTTTTGCCCTATGTGTTTCTGAATAGTCTCTCCAAAGAGAGGTGTAAAAGTCTGAAATATCTGATTTCTTGATCCCAAATAGCTTTTGGTAAGAAATAGATTCGTGCTCAGTAGTGGCAGCACCCTGCACATCTAATGAAGCTTTAGACCCTTATGTTTCAGGCAGGACTTTTCTAACCTGCTCTCCTGAACTGAAGAAGCTATACTATAATTAAATTGCGTAAAGTCTAAGGGTCCAGTCTAAGCACTTTGTTCAGCTGGTCTTTAAGGTCTAAAACCACTAAATAGGCCAAGAGAAAATAGGTCTCCATAAAATGCATGGGGAAACAACAGTAATGTTTGCAACAACGATTCAAACTAAACTAATCAGCTAATCAGAAACTGAGAAGAAAAGAAATGCATGCATCCTCTTTCCTCAGATATATGCACCTGACTTTAGGATGTGAAGGGGTGGTTATTTAAGATGAGATTAATTCTTCTTACATAAAAGTAAGTTTAAAAAGAGGATGGTGTATCACTCTTGCAAAAATAGCAAGGGAAGACAAGGTAGCATAACTTCTAGGATGTAGAAGATTTGCAATTAATGCCCTCTCTGCCTGGAGGACTAAAATCCTTATTTTTATTTCTTAGAAGATTTCTCTGACCTCTTAGCAATGGATTTATGATTCATTAAACTATAGAGAAAAGAAATATAAGCATGTACACTCACGGATACTCTGCTTTTGCTACAATGACTACTTATTCCTGTGGTTCCAAATAAGTGGTAGGCATGGAACCTGTGAGATACTCCAATATTAGTAACTTCTACAGGATATAAAACCTTAAAGGAAGGTTATTGCAGAAAAACAAATTGTATTCTTACTTGTTCAACATTGTTTTCTCTGGGCTTGAAAAAGTTGGGGATAACTGATTTACTCATACATGATACTCTGACTAGAAAGAAGGAATAGGACATTTCTATATTAGGTAAGAAGAAGTTGTAGCAAGTTTTTAGTCCATAATCACAAAGGAGTAGAAAGTACTTTAAGAATTATGTTAAAAACATGAAGGGTTATCTTCACCACATAACTCTCTTTGAAAAGCCACAATATGACATGCATGTGTCCCTTGTGTATGAAACATTTTTCTAGTCCTCTGGCAATACAGGAAGATATTAAATAGCATCTGTTAGGAATACACATTTTGATATAAGCAGGCGTGGATTGCTTGAAGCTATGTGTCCTAAAAGCAGTAGCTTAGGAGATCTCTGGCACACATCTTAATGTGGAGTAGCATACAGCCAAACCTAACAAAAGCAATAAAGATATCATTTTTAGGGTATTTTTTGTTATATCATCCAGCTGAATTTCAAATATGTCCAGGAACTGTAGGTCAGATCCAAAGCTTATTGATTTTAGTGTGAGATTTTCCATCAGCTTCAATGTTCTGTGTATCACACTGCAGTTTCTCACAAGGCTACTAAAGAAATCTAATAGATTAAAAATTCAATAACTGTTTATAAATGTATGCCTGTCAAATCCATATTCTGATCTGATTGATATCCTGTACAGACCAAAATCCACAAGGAACCCACAAGCTAAGATTTGTTTCACCTCCTTTTCTTTCTGAAACTAAAACTCATATTTTTAACTCTGAAAGAATGTTAACAGCTTATTTTAAAAGGTCAGTCTGAAAAAATTAGCTTCCTTGTTAACCAACATTAGTTAATAGTTATTGTTTATAAGACTTTTTAAAGTAGGCTAATTATCTGTAAAAGTCAGTAAAAGCACTATCCAATGTCATGACAAGCACCAGTTATCACAGAAATATGTTAGCCTTAGCCTTTCATCTAGTTATCTGCAGCTAGTGTTTTCTTCCATTATTAATACTACACTTCCCCACCTGGATTCATTAGCTTGAAAAGGAACATTTTATAGGTCTGCAAAAATGTATACTAAATATATATATTAAAGTAAAACCTCAAAATCCCAAAGTTACTAGAGGATTTAGATATGCTACATCTACAGCTGGTCACGTCCCTGAGCTCAGCACACTAGTTTTCCACAGTTCTGTCAGACCAATCTGGCTGAACAGGATGGGAGATGCCTATATCTTAAAAAATAAGTGCTGGAGTAAATGCATAAATGATAAGGAATACACTGCCTATGCCTACACACATCTTTTACCTACACAGTTTGCACACAGTAGACACAGAGACTTAGAGTCAAGTAGATAGCAAGAGGTCTCAGTCTACTAAAGCAATCTTGTCATTCTCAATAAACTCTTACTAAGCTTAATAGTTTCACCTTGGGAAGGGAGGCAGAAGAATTCTGTGCAGTGGCACACCTGACTACATTTTCCTATGGTTTCTTTTGTGAAGTAGGATTGTCAAAAGAACAAGAGAGACTTTTTTAAATGATTTTTTTTTAATTATTATGTAACCTTTGCTGCATGTGTTTGTCCCTTGACATCTTGCTAACATCAGCTAACATCAGCCCGCAGATCCAGTGCTAGACACTTAAAGATTTTTTTTACAAGGCTATGCACTAAAGAAAAAGCTAGTTTCTAAGATGCAGTTACTTAAAACAAAATAACAATGGATTTGGAATCTTCAGCTTCTTGCTTATCAAAAGTGACCAAAACTGTTAGTTGTACCTAATGAATGACTTAGTACAAATAAAATCATGTGACACTTTGATTACAAACATAGTGTGCTATACTATGTTGTGTTAATGCATATTCACAGAAAAAAAATGTGCCTGCAGCCATTGTTTAATCTTCAACTAAATTGTCTAGGGCTGTGGAGCATCTTTACCAAAGACACACTTTACAGTGCAAGTTTAAAATTTAAATAATTCTTTAATTATTACATATTTATTCTCAAAATGTGAAATTCAAGCAGACTATATTTTTCTAATACTATATTGGTATCTAGTCATATATGTTGTGCTGCTGATTTTATTTATTTTGATATTTTAATATTTTAATATTGAAATTAATTATCTTCTAGTTAAAACTATGAAACAGTAACACTCATACAAGGTAAAATATGTACAAAGTAAACTCATTTTTCTTTTGAAAAACTTCATCCTCCTTGTAATGTCTCATCTTCTAAAACATTAGTTTTAATGATTTTCCATGTCATTGTTCTCAGCTTATTATTCTTTGTTGGTTTTGGCCCTAACTCAATGCTTTGCTTATTTCTTTCCCTGACATATAAATGTATCTCAATGTTCCTCAAAACTGCTTCATTGCAACAGCCTTTTGAAATACTGTCCCCATTTGTGTCTTTCTATCAAACTCAGACTATTGCATATACTGATGCTGTAGTTTAAGATTATACCAACATATACTATTCAATTCAGCTTAGCATTTCTCTGAGAATGCGTGCACGCACATGTGTGCTGCCATTTTTTGTTTGTTTTGTTTTGTTTTAACCTGGTGTGCCTTCACTCCCCTGAAACTGCTTCCAAGGAGAAGTAACAAATTTGTTTCGATTAGATTTCAGATCCCCTTCTTTTCATTTTCTTCAAATTTACCTCTGAAGTTTATGAAAATTCAAGCCCAATCTGTGAACATGTTTTCATGAATTACATCAGAGTAATATATATAGATATTTTTTAGGAAGTTTACTGGTTTTGTTTGTTTCTTTGTTTTATTTTATTTTGTTTTCCTTTTTTTTAAATATAAATTGTAATAAGACTGTTTCAAAGTTGGAACTTGACATTTGAAAGAAGACATTCCTCCCCCTTGCTTATCCCTGTGAAAATATTCCTAAACATAAGTGGAAAAAATCAAACTTCATCTTTTTTTAACCAATTTTTGTTAAAACATCACAAGGAAGTTAACCTGTGATGCCATGCAAACTAAACAAACTCCAGCCTAGAAATGAGCAGTATCTTTTCTTCATTTGATACACAAAACTAAAGCTCTGCACAAGAAATGATAGAAGGCAGTTTGGCTCCTCTGTGCTCTTTTTCTGATAGTATGGTAACTGGATTTATGAGATGTCCTGAGCTGAGTACAGGTTGAGAAGACTGGCAGAAATTCTGAGTCTGAGAGAGACTGAGAAGAGAGCCCATGGAAACACACTCTGGGAAGCACCCAGCACGTAAAAGACAGTGAACTGAAAGGATTGCTGTTACTGATGGAGCACCCGCTGAAGTTCCACAGCACTCTTTTAAGTGAATGAAAAAGAAAAAAATCATGAAAAATGAGTTTTATCACTCAGTAAGCTCTATTTTTATGTTAATCTCTTTGCTTTTGCTCACCATCTGTGCAACTGGGATAATAATTGACAATGATGTATAATTATACGGATTACATTTATGAATTAAAACCATGAATCATGACTCCTTTAACAATGAACATTGTAGACTTCAAATATGCACGTTGATACTCTCAGATTTTGCAAAATTATGGGAAAAATTCTTGAACTCATATGTTCTTACATGCTCGCAGTTTTTCAGTATGCCCAAGAACTCAGAAAAAGGAGGTGGGGTGGAATATCTTATGTTTTTGAAGGTCTTTCTATTGAAGTCAGTTGCATAAGCTGTGGTTTTGGTACTTTGATCCCTCAGCAACTTTTGGTCAGGAAGATCTCTGGAGCAACAGAAACTGCCTACTGGATAAACTCAAGGAAAAAAAAAAATTATGTTAAACTGTTGAACAGTACACTGAATGCTACACTGAAGACCAAAGGTTTTGAAAGTGATTTAGCTGTCGTGCTGGACAATAAATGAAATGTAAGTACTCAGTTTAATGCTACAAGAGATTGGATGATGCATATCTTGGACAAATCAATGTAAGAATAGTGAGCAGGTTGATGAAATGTGAAGGCCAATGTTAAACTTATTTAAAGTTTTGATATCTTCAGCAAAAACACTCAATGATTGAATACTATGGAAAAGGGATGATATAATGGTTCAATAATTGGAAAAAAAAAAAAAAAGCCCCTATGATAAGATTACTGGGCTTATTTTATTAAACAGATTATGTTACAGTATAAACCACCCTGTGGAGAAGGGAATACTACTTGCAAACTATATCTTCAAAGCAGCAAAGAAAGGGATAATAAGAACTAAAAGCTGACAGCTGTAATCAGATAAAGTCATTTCAGAAATGTGGCCCTGTTCTCCAAAATGACAGTGATTTAATACGGAAACAATATGAAATACTGGAAAAAAATTGCCACTGGAAGTGGTGTACTGAGGTCTCCATTTCTTAATGATGTCACATTACAATGGAACATTTTCTGAAATTTAAGCTTTACTCTAATGTAGTTATTAGGATTAATACAGGAATGATTAAGTAAAATATTATAAACTGTGATATTCCAAAAGTCAAACTAGATTATATAATGGTCTTTTATACTGTTGAAATCATTGTATAAATGAATTCATGTAAATTTCACCTGAGTGCATGTTTTGTATGATATCTTTCATAAAATGGTGCTTCACAGTAGCACTGGCTTTTAAGAAATGGAGCTTTTTTTTTTTTTTTTCCTATTCCTATTGGAAAGTACCTTAAGAGTTTCATGATCTAATCTGATATCTTTTTATTATACTTGAAAATACTATTTTCATTCTTTTATCAAAAGGGTGATAACATTTCCATACAAAATACTTTTGAATAGAAATTAGCAACTGATTTTACTAACTGTCCTAAGTTGATGTACAGAGTGAAAGTTGAGCAGATGAAGCTAGGTCTGTTTGTCTGATATCCTATTTATCTTGCCCTTTATTTTGTGTATGGAACCCATAGTCATATATTTGAGTAAAGCTACTCCATTCAGAAAAACATCTCATGCAGTTTGAAGATACCAAAATGCATGTATTTCATCATTCCTTGTGGCTGCTCATTATAGAAGTTAATAATTACTTAAAAATAAAACAACCAACTTTGGACTTCATTTCCATTTGAATTTTTCAGTTTTTGACTTCCAGATACTGTTTTTCCTCGTGACTTTCTGCTAACTTCTCAAGAAATTTTTCTTGTTTATGACAAGACTTGCAGACTGATACAATCTCTTTGGGGGCTTTTGTTGTTGTTGTTTTTTCTTAGAATCTTTTCAATTTCCTTTAAAAATGCACACACATGTCAGTAATGTCATAACGGAGCTAAAATCTCCCTGCTTTTATTCACTACTGTTCTGTTTATTCCTCCAAAGATTAGCCTACTTTTCTACAGTGTTGCACAGAGCATGGCATTACTCCTAGAGCCTTTTATAGTCCCTAATTTCAAGGATGCAGTTTCGTGCTGTGTAGTTATAACTTTCATTTCTTATTCTTAGAAGACCTTTTGCTTTTTATTGTTTAAATTAGGCCAGTTTATGTTTCAATACAGAGTTTCCGGTATGACTACTCTCTCCTCATCGTTAATTATCATTCCGTCAATCTTTGTGTCATCTGCAAATGTAATCATCAGTGACTGGATATTTTCCTGATACTTACCGGATACACTTCAGTTACCATGAACGCATTCATGAAAATGTTAAATAGTGCTTGTTTTAATATCAATCAGTTTGGACTCCCCCAGGGAAAACTGCTTTTCAAACATGATTCCCTACAGACATATATGAGATATATCAGTCCAGTAGTACTTAATCCATGTAGCATCTCCTAGTTTTCACAGAATTCAGTTTCACAGACTCACAGAATGGATGGTGTTGGAAGGCACCCCTGGAGACCACATAGTCCAACTCTTTCTGCTTCAAGGAAGGGCAACTACAGCAGGTTGCTCAGGGCCATGTCCAGTCAGGTTTTGAGTATTGTCAAGATTGGAGGAGTCTACACAACTTCTGTGGGCAAACTGTTCCAAGGTTTGTGCATACTCACAGCCTCTCTCTGTACAAGAGATGCTCCCATGTCTTAATCATCTTTACAAGCCTAGTTTTCTTAAAACATACTACATTTTAACCATCAAAATGTGGAAGGAGAATGCAGAATTGTGTCATTCAATTGTGAGCTGAGCCATGGCCCAGTCATTTGTGGCTTTACTAATCTTATCAAAAAAGAGCCAGATTTTTGGAATAACATTATCTGGGAAGCCATTCTGATTACTATGAATTCTCTTCCTTTACTTTAATTCCTTATTTGATTCTATATCAGCATTTCTATTAATACATCTAAAGTATTAAGTTAATTAGTTCTGGAGTAACTTATATCATTGTATCTGTCCTTTCTGAATATTGGCATAATTTTATTTCCCTTTGAATCTTTCATAATTTCCATGTAGTCCTAAATTACCTCTCCCTGCTTCCTTTTTGAGTTTGAGTTTGGCAAGGGCCAGGGCTCACATTGTTCGTCCATGCAGGCCTCCTGGCATTTTTGACAGATTTCCTGTTTATTGGGATGGACCACCCCCGAGCTGGGAGGAAGTGATCCTTGAATACTAAGCAGCTTTCTTGGGCCCCTCTTCCCTCCACAGTCTTATCCCATGAGACTCTACCAAGAAGATCCTTGAAGAGGACAAAGTCTACTCTCCAGAAGTCCAGCACTGTGATCTTACTTTTTGTCCCTGTCTCAGGATCCTGAAGTCCACCATCTCATTGTCACTGCAGTGAAGGCTGCTTTTGACCTTCACATCCCCAACAAGCCTCTCCTTGTTGGAGTGTAAGGTCCAGGACAGCATTTCTCCTTGTTTGGCACCTCTATCAGTTGGGTCAGGAAGTTATCGTTAATGCTCTCCAGGAACTGCCTGGATTGCTTATGTCCTGCTATGTTGTCCCTCCAGCAGATATCTGTGTAGCTGAAGTTACCCATGAGGACCAGAGCCTGTGACGGCTCCCATCTGTCTGTAGAGATGGCCTCATCTGCTTGTCCTACCTGCAGCAGACACCCACTACAATACCACTCATACGGTCTGCTCTTTATCCTTACCCATAAGCTACCAGCTGGCTCCTCATCCAACCTCTGGCAGACCTCCATTCATTCCAGCTGCTCTCTCACACAGATGGCAACTCAACCTCCTCATGTTCCTGGACTGTCTTTGCTAAAAAGCCTGTATCACCCCATTGCAAGTCCCCAGGCATGCAAGCCATCCCACCACAATGCCATGATTCCAACGAGATCATTGTGTGCAATTACACATAGATCTCTAGTTGCTCGTGTTTATTCCCCATGCTGCATGAATTAGTATACAGGCACTTCAGAGAACACCCCAGCATCCTGATTTCCCAGAAAGGATTTTAGGGATTTTGCCATAATGGGGCCTTGCAGGCACTTCCTTGTTCATATGAAAATGCTGAAGGTTACACTGCTTAAGTTGTGTTTTTTGTATTTTGCATTCCCTTTCAGTCAGAGCACTCCTGGCTCTTTGTGTATCAACTCTCTCTATCACTTCCTTACAGGGCTGCTGTTGACTCTCCCTCCCGTCATTCTTAGTTTAAAGCCGTCCTTACCAGTTCAACTATTCTACTGGCAGAGATACTTTTGCCCTGCTTAGTAAGGTGGATCGCATTTTACCCAAGAAGACACTGATCCTAAAACAGAGTTCCGTGGTCATGTAAACCAAAACTGCGTTGCCAGCACCAGTTCCACAACCAACTGTTACCGTATGGCATCACTGCTCTCCTTGTCATACTATTTCCCATCACTGGCAGGATTGAAGAGGCACCACGTGCCCCCATGCCCCTGACTATCACCCCCAGAGCACTGTAGTCACTTTTGATACTCTCCAGGTTGTCCCTAGCATTATCTTCAGTGCCTATATAGAGAAACAACAGGGGGTAACAGTCAGAGCTTAAGCAGTTTCTCCACAACATTCTGGATCTGGACCCGCAGTGAGCAGCAAAACTCTGTAGATGACAGGTCACATCAGCAGATGGATACTCTAGTACTTCCATTCCTCACTCCCCTCTGGATCTCAAGCTCCGTTATTTCGTGGTCACTACATCCAAGGCTACCATTGTGTACCTGTCCTGGTTTCAGCTGGGAAAAAAATAATTTTCTTCATAGTGTCTGGTATGGTGCCATGTTTTGGATTTAGGAGAAAAATAATGCTGATAACATACTGATGTTCTAGTTGTTGCTGAGCAGTGTTTACACAGAGTCAAGGACTTTTCAGCTTCTCTTACTGCCCTGCCAGTGAGGAGGCTGGAGGTGCACAAGGAGTTGGGAGGGGACACAGCCAGGACAGCTGACCCAAACTGGCCAAGGGGACATTCCATACCATATGACTTCATACTCAGCAATAAAACTGAGGGAAGTTGGTCAAGGGGGGTAACTGTTGCTTGGGAACTGACTGAGCATCAGTCGGCTGGTGGTGAGCAATTGCATTGTGCATCATTTGTTTTCTGTATTCTTTTTCCTCCTCCCTTTTCTTTCCTATTAAATTGTCTTTATCTCTACCCACAAGTTTTACTTCTTTTTCCCAGTTATCTCCTTCTCTCCCCTATCCCACTGAAGGAGGGAGTGAGCAAATGGCTCTGTGACGCTTAGCTGCCTGCCAGGTTAAACCACAACAGTCCTTTTGGTGCCCAACAGGGGGCCTGAAGAGTTGAGATAATGATAGATCTGACCAGAGCACGTCAGGACAAATTTGCTTATAATTTGTTATCAGTATTATATTTGTTTAATAGTTGCTGGTCACAATGTTGGTTTATTTGCTCTCAAGGTTGATTTATTTGCTCGCAAGTTTATTTTATGTAACCACTCTCTTACTGTTTATCACCTCTGGGGGTTGGTTTAAGGTTGTTTTTGGTTGTCTCAGTTTGTATGTTGCATATATTACATTCTCTTATGTTACACCAATTGTGAGCTTAATGTGGTATTTGTACTCACCGGTACTGTCATCCTTGTACTTCAGGAACTATTTCATGGAAACTATTCACAAGTACATTTCTTACCTTTTCTCCATGGGTTACCAATCCATGGAGGACACCTTCTCCTTCTCCAATCCCTTTTCCTTCTCCTTCAGGCTAGTTACAACAGCTCTTCAGAGTTTTGAATATCTTTGGGATGCTCAAACAAACATGTTCCTGTAGCTATGTCTCCAGAATGTGTTTTAGGTTTTGTTTAAGGTTAAATGACTCTTTAAGAATATCACCCAGAAATCTGCCCCCAAGGCAGGATAGTTAGGAGTTGCAGGGTGTGTGGAAGGATATGAGCAGACACCTAGAACAGTGGACACCTCCAGTGCTTTGGAACTTCACCCCAGAAAAAGTGCAGAATCCTGAAAAACTGGTAAAATGTTTGAAAAAGTTATCACTATGTGTTGGGGCTTGGTCTACATCTGCTGAGCCACACTCAACACTAATGCACTCCTGCAACAGGCACTGCAGGTATTCCAACTCCCACAGCAGGTACCACAACAGCACCACACACATGAATTGCTCTTCCTTATTTGTGCGTTGCAGGTTCAGCTGTGTGTCACCCCTGACTGGACCATCCAGATGGCCCAACCTTTATCAAGAAGTTGTTCCTTGATACTCCTCAGAAATCTTTATGGTTGTTTTTATCCTGCTGTGTTGTCTTTCCAGCAGATGGATGCTGAAGTCACCCATGAGAAACAGGGACTGTGAGCCTTTAAAGAAGGTTTCTACAGCTTCCTCACCTTCACCAAGTGGTCTATAACAGACTTTCACCACAATGTAACCCTTATTGACCTCTCCTGATCGCAACCCACAAGATCTCAACCAATTAGTTCTCCATCCCAAACAGCAGCTCCATTTGCCTGAGCTGCTCCTTCACATTAAGGCAACTCTCAGTCTTCCTCACCTGTCTCCTGAAGAGTTTATATCTTATCCATCCATCACCACACTGCAGCTATGTCAGCTGTCCTACCATGTCTCAGTTACTCCAACAACATCATCATTTTGTGACTGCACACAAAGCTTCAATTCCTGACGTCTCCCTCGTAGTGATGCTGTACACTTTGCTTTACATGTGTCCAGTTTCCTCACTTATCTGTAGGTCATAATCTCTCTCTCCATTGTTCCTAGTTTAAAGCTGTCCTCACCATATTGGTCAGATTGTTGACAAAGATGCTTTTGCCGTGCATGTGAGGTTTAAGCCATCTCTCTCCAGTTGTCATCAATCTTCAGAGATGGTCATATGGTCATGAAAGTCAAATCCCTGTTGACAATGAGCTGCACAATTGATGTGGAACCACAGGATCCACCCCTCTGCTCTACATCTTTTCTCTTCGCTGGTAGAACTGAGAATAACTGGGCCCCCACATCTGTCATCCTCACCCCAGAGCTGTTTACTCACTCTTTATATGCAATCTAGCCATCTAATAATATAGTCCATCTATTGCTTATGAACTAATTGAAAATAATTCAACATCCTAATACCTTTTTTTTATTATTTTCATTTGGCTGACATCTTCATCTGCCTTTCAGAACTTTTCTTCATTTCATATCTTATTCATTCTAATTGCTATCTACTTTTAGTTCTTCTCTATTTTTAATGCATTTTTTCTTTATTTCTAACAACCTTTTTCTTTCTAGGTAGGTACTTAAACTAAAGTTACCCTTTTTATAGATTGCACAAATATTGAAAAAACACAGGGAAGCAGGTTGGAGTAGTGAGTTTGAAGATACTTTTACATTCTGGACTGAGAATCATAGAATCATAGAATGGCTTGAGTTGGAAGGGACCTTAAAGATGATCTAGGGGCATCTTTGTGGCCCTCCTCTGAACTCACTCTAACAGGTCCTTGTCTTTCTTGTGGTGGGGGCCCCAGACCTGGATGCAGTACTCTAAGTGGGGCTTCATGAGGGCAGAGCAGAGGGGGACAATCACCTCCCTCAACCTGCTGGCCATGTCTCTGTTGAAGCAGCCCAGGATGCAGTTGGCTTTCTGGGTTGCAAGCGCACACTGCTGGCTCATGTCGAGCTTCTCGTCCACCAGAACCCCCAATTCCTTCTCCACAGGGCTGCTCTTAATGAGTTCTTCTCCCAGTCTGTACTCATGTCTGGGATTGCTCTGACCCAGCTGCAGCACCTTGCACTTGGACTTGCTGAACCTCATTAGGTTCACATAGGCCCACTTCTCTAGGTTGTCCAGGTCACTTTGGATGACATCCCTTCCTTCTCCCTAAGAACAGTGTCCCAGGGGATCTTATCCACTAGTTCTTTAAAGAGTTGGAAGTTTGCTGTTCTAAAGTTCAGAGTCCTGACTTTGCTCTTTGCCAGGCCGGTATTCCTCAAGATCACAAACTCACTGTGTGGCCACTGCAGCCCAGACTGCCTCCAATCTTAACTACTACAGACCCTGGTAAAAAGTCTCTCTCTCTCTTTCCTACAAGCTCCCTTTATGTATTGAAAAGCTGCAATAAGTTCTCCCTGAAGCCTTCTCTTCTTCAGGCTGAACAACTGCAGCTCTCTCAGCCTTTCTCATAGGAGAGGTGCTCCAGCCCTCTGATCATCTTTATGGCCTTCCTCTGGATCTGCTCTAACAGATCCATGCTAGGGGCCCTTGACCTGAACGCAGTACTCCAGGTGGGGTCTCACAAGGACAGAGCAGAGGGTGAGAATCACCTCCCTTGACCTGCTGGCCATGCTTCTTTTTATGCAGCCCAGGATACAATTGTCTTTCTGGGCTGCAAGCACACAGCGCCAGCTCATGCTCAATTTTTCATCTACCAATATCCCGAAGTCCTTCTCTGCAAGATTGCTCTCAAGCCATTCATCACCCAGCCAGCATTCCTCTTTGGGATTGCCTAGACCCAGACGCAGCACCTAGCTGTTGGCTTTGTTGAACTTCATGAACTTCCTGTGGACCCAGTTCTCAAGCTTGCCAAGGTCCCTCTGGATAGCATCCCTTCTATCATATCATCTGCACCACTCAGCTTGGCGTCATCTGCAAACTTGCTGAGGGTGCACTCAATCCCACTGTCTATGTGGTTAATAAAGATATTAAACAGTCCCAGTCCCAGTACAGACCAGTGTCCACTAAATAGGAATTGGTGTCCACTAAAAATCTTTGAATAATTCCTTCTATTTCATGTTTAAAGTTATAGTCACTCAGTATTGAAATTATGCTGTAGAATCAATCATAGTGTCTTATCTGGTGACTGACTGGATTTAAATCTTAGAACCAAGTTGTTGTGGATGAAAACTACTTAACATTTTTGTTTTCACACTCTTTCTAGCAACCCTGTTATCAAGATCTTGTTGAACAGGAGCACAGTTAAAGTAAATTAATTGCTTCCAAAAGCTGAATGAATATATCTATAATTTTTCATCAGCTACCTTTTATATGGCAAATCATTTATGCTATAACTTATGCTCTGAAACATCCTGAATTTCCTTATTGTGGAGACAGTGCACTCTGTAGCTGAATTACCTATCAAATTGTTGATCTGTAAAGTACTGTGCAACTGTATAACACTGTATATTTACATAGTATAGGACACAACTTTGAAGTGCTTGCAAATAAAACTGTTGTGCCTCTTGTACATCTATAATCAGAAAGGAGGAAATGGAACATAATATGACTTTTCTGTTATTGTAATGATATCTATTTTTTCCATTTTTGTAACTTACACTTTTTTTTTTTTTTTTTTTTTTTTTTTTACTTAATAAGAGTTATTCTATAGACCTAAGACACTATGAAAGCCAATTTATGAATCATAATGTACACAGGACACTGCAGGATGACAGAATACCTTAATTACTGTGTTTTTCTGATTGTAGTTCATTTTGTTTAACTAATGAAGAGTAGGTGCAATATAAAAAGCAAGTATTTAATATTTTCTTGTGACTCGAAGCACTTGGATCAAAAGCGGGGTTTATAGTGGGTACAGGTTGAGTTAGGAATGTGGTCCAGGAATATATTGTAATAACAGACTGCTTCATCATAGCGAATGTCTGGAGAAAACAGGTAACTGAGGTGCCAAGATAAATTGTCTGGGCATATTAAAATGATCCTTCCCAGCATAATAATGACTCAAATCACTCTTCTAAAGGGACTTAGTAAATTGTGAATTGCTGATATATAATGGGCTAATATTAATGTATTGGGCTGTCAATATAATGATGACAAATACCCTTGTGAAGGAGTTTCTCCCTAACATACACTAATACTAGAAATACTCAATTACAATGCCAACTACTGCATGATACTTAGAAAAGGATTAAGTATATTGATGAAAAATTGATATCATCTATTGAATGTCTATCACCCTGGAAGAAAACCAGCTTTGCTGATAATGCCCTTTGATATCTTACAAAATATATTTTCTCTGCATTGCTCTTGCATTTTATAGTGATATTATATGTGGTAAACATGATATTCTCCAAACACAAGGGTATCACATGGAAGGGCAGCAAACACCACTTTTTCTGTGCAGGAATTAGCAATGTGCTAATCCTTCCCTTCTAGATAAAAAATTATATTCAAACCCTTACTAAGACAGCATCTAGCACCTGCTTTCTTTTCATCTCAGTCTGGTGCTGTGGTCCACACTGATGCTCTCAGTTCTTTCTTCAAATGATACAGAGTCATCTGAACCTTTCTCTGCAGTTCCATGACTGTGCTTGAATTGCCTCAGATTCATGATTGTCCAGGAAAGTTACAAAGCCATAAGTTATTTCACTTCAGAGTACACTTCAGTGTTTACTCTCCTACTGGATATTTTGGCTGGAATTCTCACATGCAAAAAAAGAATCCTTATATCCTGTGAGGGAAAATAAACCAGACTTTTGCTTCTGTGACAAAATATATGTCATGGAATGAAGGGAGGCAAAAATATACATGACAATAACAAATGGCAATAACAAAAACAGAATCAATTTGGCTGGGTAAACATGTTCCCATGGTATATCGATTTTAGTAAGTTCTTTCCAGAACAAAAGTGTAGCCAGATAGTGGTCCAAGATGGAATCAATTAAATTGATTAATTGTTTGATTTATTGATTGATTTTCTGTATCATGTGCTATCTGTGCATTTATACAAAGAGACAGTTAACCAAAATACACTTTTACTTTCTCTAAATTCAAAGTAAAAAGATTTTAAATTACTACAAAAGAGTATTAGCAAGTGCAGAGAAAATAACATTCAACCTTCGATAAAAATGGGAGGAAATGTGCAACTGTTTCTACTTACATCTATTTCAGAGATCACCATGACAACTGTTGAACAACATAGGTCCCTGTAACCCTGTAACACAGCCAGAGGCATCACCTCAAGCTGTTGACTTCAAGCTGAGTCACTTCTCTTATGTAGATCAAAAAAAAAAAAAAA
>VXAL01009511.1:81126-115262 GCA_013399475.1 Chauna torquata | reverse complement strand
ATCCCAGGAGCTTCTGCTGCTGCTCCCTGAACTCTTTCCCCGTCTGAGGACTACATAGTCCACTGACGACTTGGCACAAAGCTATTTCTCTCAGGCTCAGAGCAAGAAATGACTTGTCCCAACACCAAACTGATATTAGTTGAGCAATATTTCTCTGGCTGCATATGAATATTTACAAAGTTGTCCTAGTCCCAGGCAAAATGCTTTCTTTGATAATTCCTTGTTTCTTCAAATCTCGTATATATATCTTCTCTGCTAAACACAGTTTGTGAACATCGTTGTCACTTCTAGTTGCTTCCAAAGATGCTTTTCTGAGAAGCCTACTTATTTTAATCCTGAAGAATTTATCACTGTGAACAGATTTTTTTTTTCTACTTATAGTATAAAGACTTCTTTACAGTAATATATTTCTCAGTTAATTGTATACTGTAAATGATTATATTGAAAAAATATTTAAAGTTAAAAAAAAACAGAAAATAATTCTATTACTAGCTATTAAACATAAAAGTCTGGACATGAGTCTGGTTTACTTGATAGAATCCCAACTGCAGAAAGCTATGGAGTTCCCCAGGGGAAGAATACCTTTATATTCCTCTTGTTTCTTAACCATTTTCTAGCATTTGGCCACTGCTGAGAACTGATGAGTGCACTAAGTGGAAATCTGATTGGACCCTGCAGAGCAATTCTTCTGATCTCTGTCATATGTGGAAATCTCAACTGCTAAAAACAAGATTAGACAAAACTTAAATTCTATGATAAGGTATTAAATGTTCCTCTTTATTTCAGACTCTCAGGGATGACTATTAATGTTTCCAGTACCATGTCTCTGAATATAACTATTTAACTGCACAGGAAATAACTACATCAGATTACTGATACATGTAGATGTGCTAACAGGTACAGAAGATAAGTACTTTTTTGACTTCAAGTTTTAGAGCAAACCAATGAAGATAAGCAGCACCATTGTAGACACAATTGTCTATGAATGGATATGAAAAATGGTTGAATGGATATTAAAATGTGTATGCATAGGACAGATGCAAAGTTAGTTGGTACATCATGACAAAAAGAAAAGAGAAAGGGAAATTAAAAAATTGGTCATGAATTGACTCCTGAGAAGCTTTTATAATACGTTTCCAAAGACCGTCTACTTTTCTACTCCTTTTTTGTATTTTTTTACTTTCATAGAATAATAAAATATATTCCAAAATAATACCTGTGCAAAATCTTAAGACATCTATTTCCAAAACTTACATTGCTGTTTTCTCCAGTTCCACTAAATTGTTTTACTTCAAGCTCTGACTGCAGAAATATTTGCCCAGAAGATTTGAATGAGAATTTGCCTAATTCCAGCCAACATCCTAGCTACATGTTTATTACTCCAAGCAAGTCTCTGCTCAAGCAGTGACAAAACACCTGTGGGAATATATGAGGCAAACATGAATCCCAGCCAGCTGTAACTACAGCAGGCAAATTGCTGGTTCATTGGAATAGTCTACCTTTATTTATTTATCCGTAATTATTACACAAGATTTTAGAAAATGAAATTATAGCTGTTAGTTGCAAGGCCAACCTCTCCCAGCAGAAAAAGTTCAAATTGTTTAGAAGTTTATTTACAATAATACTGTGTCTCTGAAAGTTAACCTTCATCTGTGTAGATTGGCAATAAAATATTATTTAGAATTGTAATCCAAGAAGTATAAAGGGCAAAAAAATCCCTGGAGAAGACTTCTACCTTTAAAATAAATGATCCAGGCAGGAGAGAGACTTTTGAATGCAAGTTTAATACATGTTTTATCAAATGAATTCTTGCGATATACAATCTTATGGATGAAAGGTTTATTTGAATGGTTTTATTCAATTGGAAATAGGCCTTTGTAACATTTTAACACTGTAAAAATGGGCTTTTACAGTGTTTAATAGGTGTAAAATGAGTTGGTTCTTCAGCATCTGTTCTGAAATATTTACCAAATTCTCATATTAAATTTTAACATTGTGCTCTGAAGTATTCTACACAGTGTAATCAAAAATCATAGCCTGTTTTGCTTTGTTCAAATCTTAGATCGCTCTAAAGTGCTTTCAGATGAAAAAGTCTTATAGGTATTTCTGCTGAAGATAGAAAATACTGTATAGAGCTTTATATAAAATAGATTGTGCTGCAAATCACTAGATGCATATAAATAAAGGCTACTTCTTCTGCTGTCACATGTTTAAGTAAGAATATAAGAAAAAAATATAAAAGAACTACTAATATCTTCTACAAAAAAAATGAAAACTATTAATCAAGTTTTCTACCTATCCCTTTTCTTTCCAAATACACATACGTTTTGTTCTTGCTTCTTTAGTTTCATGTATTTGTCTTTTTAAAACAAAAAAACAAACAAAAACAAAAAACAAAAAAAAACCAAAAAAAAAAAACCAAAAAACACTGAAAGAAACTCAGTCCTGTACTCAGAACAATTTTTCTTGTGTTTTTTTTGAATAACTGCATAATAGATTATATTCTGAGCTCTGTCATACTTTAGTATGATTTTAAGTCAAGACCACTACTCAGTCTCCACTTCACTTTTTCCACCTCTGAAACTGAGATGAAAATGAGAGCCATATCTGACTTTCTATCTGCCTATTCAGGAAAATAATTTTCCACTGGAAAAGTGGATTAACTTAAACTGCAATACTTCATGACAATATACCAGTTTAGGCAACAAAATCTTCTTGTTCACCAGAAAAAAACTTCCAATCACAACCCAAGAAAGAACTGAACATCAGCAGTTACCAAGCTATGTATAGCCCTATTAGAGGCTTCTGTTGCCGAAAGTGGGGGCAGTTAACAACTTTCACCTTCTAAGCACGGTTAGCTATTGAAAGAAGCTGTGAAACAAGTAAAATCTACAGCCAATCTAAGAGTTAAAGCAATCCCCAGAGGTGAAGGAGACCTACATTCCTTGTGTAGGTCTTAAAGTTACTCATGGAATTTGAAAATAGCTTTGAAGAGCAGAATTCTATGATTTTTCTTAATTATTATTTTTTCCTTGTAACAGTCCTACAAGTTCCTTTCCTGTCATAAAACAAACAAACAAACAAACATTTCATTAAATGAAGTTATTTGTTTAGCTGATATTGTTTTAACTCTACATCAGTACAAATTAAATCAAGCACATGAAAAACTGATTGGATTTCTTTTTTTATTTGGGTTTTATTTTAATTTGCTGCATTGTTATTAGGCAAAAATTGGAAAAGGAGGAATAAATTATTACTTAAAGACAGTGAAGCATGCCGAATTTTTAAATGATTGTGTCTATATGTTCTGTAAATATGTAGCAGTTCCACTGTCTTGAACATTGGCTTAATATCCAATTAGTTCTTAGCAGTTCTAATGACTTGATGCCAAAGAAATTATATTTCTGCAGTGTTGTGATGATTACACTGTGTTTTAACAAAGAACAAACAAACAAAAGAAATCCTAATCACCACAGATCAGAGGCTGTTGTTTAAATGTTATTATTTAAATACTTATTTTAAACAGTAAGCCGTCTGACATAGTCAGTGATTTGTTTTATTGGTTTGATTAGCTGTTTCTGCAATGAATTCATTCTGTTCACTGACGACAAATGTAAAGCTTACTGTTGACATGCAGGTTGAAAAAAAATTCTGATGAAAAATTCAGTTTCACTTATTTTTCAGCTTAAAAATAATATTGCTGCAATTTTTTCATTTGTTTCTCTGGGTATTATATCAACAGATATGCAATTTTCTGTGATCAGAACTTGAAAATGTAGACGATGAAGAAATTTACAGAAGTTCTCCTCATCTAAGGCTGGGGACGACTTTTCAGAACAAAAAATGTTAGTGTTATTAATTGAGATGACTTTATATATGTAAGAATATATAAAGTGAAAATTAGATTTTCCAGCAACAATATAAAAGTAATACTAGCAGTAATATGTTAGTAGGCATCGTTAATGATCACTATATGTGTTTTGGTAATGGATTCAAAATACTCCAGTACTTACCACAGAGAAATATCTGACACAGGACAGCAGATATCTTAAATATAATATGATTAGTTCTTATAATCACTTAATGTTGAAAATCATTGTTTCATTCTTCTTTGTATAAAGTAATTCATAACAAGATATTGTATAAAGAAAGGCACGCTTTTGGTTCAGCAGAATCCTTAACGTCATGGATATTGGGAAGGTATTCAAAGTAATTGTAAGTACATGCTTTCCCTCTTCCTAATGAAAAATCTCTGATTTGCTTATTACATCTTGAATGCTCTTTGCAGTTTTTTTTTCCTGGACGTAGTAAAACTGAGAAGGATCAGGCAAGGGCAAGAAGGATGAACAAGTATGGAATGTGCTTTACATTGAGTGAGTAAGTGAGCCAGGAGTCTTCAGCCCAGGGGTGGGGTGGGGGGCAGAAATAAAATTAAAAAAAAAAAAAAAAAAAAACACCTGGGTGAATGGCATGGGGATGGAGGAATATTTTAGAAATCTAGAATATCATGGCATTCTTGCAGGAGATAAACTGGGATTTCTCACTCAGTGTGGCTACATTATTGTTTTCATTTGAAATAAGACAATCCTTGCTTAAAGTTAATACTGTGTTTCCCTAAAGCTCTTTGGTTTGCCTAAGAGCACATGCAAGCTGAATTTCTGTCAGGTGAAAGCAAACTGAAAGATGTGCCATAGGAGCCCATCTATGTGCTCCGGTTTCTAATGAACGTTCATTCCATGGATGCAGCCTAAACATGGTCCAAAGTAAAACCTCAGAATATGTATATAATTTGGGGATCATGTACTCAGCACCTACTATGTTAGGTTGCTCTGGAGTCCTGATACTTGCTAATGAGAAATAGCCACTGACCCTTCCTGAGCCAGGTTTAATAAATATAACTGAATCCCCTGGGAACATATAGATAAGCTTTGAAATTCATTAGCATACGCTGTTATGGATGCTGAAGATTGTAGGGAGTCCAAAGGAAGGCTGGATAAATTAATAAAAGCAAAATCCATTGACTGCTTTAAGTACAAACCACATTCTGTTTATGGAACTTTGGGTTTCCTCAGGGCTGGAGCACTTGTACTTCCCCTAAAATGTTCCTTGACAACTGCTGTGGTCACTGTCCTAAGTGGACTTTCTACAGTCATTCTAATCTGTAATAGGTATTTTTCCTTGAAAAAAGCTAACTTAAAAAAAAAAAAAAAAGTAATACTGGTGGGAGGAGGTGTGCTGTCAGGTCCCTGAGTGCAGCAACAGATTTTAATGGCTCTGAGAGCCTCACCTGGGACCCCCACCCACATCCTCTGACTATGGCTCAGGAGACTCAGCTCAGCTCAGACTCAGGCACTGAGTCATGCCCTGAGCTATGTTGTAGATAGTCTGTGTGTAGCACTATTCCTTGCTTGTTTTACCCTCTTTGCTGGCCTTTCTGAATTGACCTTGCACCTGATGTGTGGTCTTGTATTTGGCTGATGGTCACTAGACAGTTCATAGAATCATAGAATCATTTAGGCTGGAGAAGACCTCCAAGATTATCTAGTCCAACCTTTAACCTAGCACTGCCAAGTCCACCATTAAACCATATCACTAAGCTCTGCATCTAAATGTTTTCTGAAGACCTCCAGGGATGGTGACTGAACCACTTCCCTGGGCAGCCTGTTCCAATACAGTTGACAGAGCCTGTTGCTGCTAAGGGACTGTACTGCCCACCCTGCTCACCCAGCTCATGCGCTGTGGGACTATGCTTGGGCCAAGGCAGGGGGGAGACGTTGCTTTATTTTTAAGGTCTTTAGATATCTAACAGGATCTTCACTAAAAGGGATCTATTGGAAATAAGTACAACTCTTACAATTTTTCAGGTAGACTGTAAGTACAATGAACAAGAGATGAAGATTCAGGAAAACCATTTTTCATATTTCCGTTCTTTCTTCTCTTCCCCCTTTCTAAACTAAGCCTTGTTTTTGAAGAAGACTGCCATTGTAGTGAATGACCTGTATATGTCAACCAGAATGAAATGGAAATTCTGCTTTTGATGGTGATGTTGAAGAGCAATTAATATGTAAAACCTTTTGTCTAAACTAGAGATGTCATGGACTTTTCCTACTCTGGGAAACTGTGGTAGATGTTATGTCAATAAAATTAGTTCATTTTAAGTTCTTGACCAACAAGGGAAAAAAAAAAAAAAAAAAAAGGAGATGAGGAGAAAATGAACCACAGCAGCAGTGCATTTAGGTGTGCATGACTCAAAGGGCTTGTATACAGACTTGTGGAAACTAATATTCTACACAGTGATGTCACTGACAGCTAGGCTCCAGTGGGGATTATTTGCAGAGCTCAAGTGAAGTATTAAGTCCTAATTTAAGATGACGGTGTAGATATTTTCCCAAGAGAGGATAAATGTGAAAGAAGAGCCTAATAACTGTAGTACTAGAGTAGAAGCATCAGCAAGAGCAGAGCAAGGTGACAAATATTATCACTTCCTTATTGATCTCTTTGTAGATATATACTAATTCAGCTGACATACCAGTACAGTCTTTCCAAATTATTTCAGTCCCAATCAGCCTGCCTGTCATGTAGAGTAATGGCTGATCTTTGGGAAAAGATATTGAGAAACACCAGTAAAATATTCAGTGGTCTGTGAAGGGATGAGAATAACTCTAACTTTCGTCACTGAAAGAGCTAGCTCTACATTAAAAATATCAAACTGGAACTAAACAAAACTCAGTCATTATAAGAAAATTTTGTGCATGTTCTTCTGTGTTCAGGGAGATCTATAGAATGCTGTATGTAAAATGAAGATAAAATCTATCTTAACATTTGCAGTGATGGCTGAATTAGTCATAACAGCAAATTAAAATAACAGAGGTGATTAATAATTCTGCAGATAAATACTATGAATTCACATCTTGTAAAAAAGTCTGTTGAGATAGTTTATTTTTGGACATTTGATAGTTTGGATTTTACTGAAGACTGGTCTTTTATACATATTCATTTTTTTATATTTATTTTACATCTGAGATTTCTNTTTTATTTTATTTTATTTTATTTTATTTCCACTGGGACCTAGTTACTTATCTTTAGATACCTCGTTTAGAGGCATCTACTATACTTTTAAGAATGCTTTGAAAATGTACTGTAGTTTTTTTATGGGTTATTCCTTTATACGGGTTTAATTCACTTCATTGCTTCTGAGTTGCTATCACTGGGTGTTTCATTTCCTTTAACTCTGACATTATACAATCTGCTATTCTTTTGTTTTCAACATGTTATAATTCAAAATGTGTTAAATAACAGGTATATAGTTCTCCAAGGAAACTCTTATGCGAAGTAGTAATCTGAAGAACAGAGAGGAAGAGTTGCTTTGAAAATTTTTGAGAGTACAACTCCAGCCCCAGTTGCTATTGATTTTTATTTTTTATTTGGTATATGTACAAATTTTAATCATAACTGCCTCTTATTTTGCTTCTTAATAGTTTAGGTCCTCTTGTGGTGACTGAAAAAAAAAAAAAAAAGATGAAGAACTTAATGTTTTTTAATTACAAAAAGTAATCCCAAATCAAATTTTCAGGAGCTATTTGAACCACAATGTAAAACTAATGTAAAACCACGTAATACCAGAGAAAAAAAAATGTGGTTTTCAGTTCATTTTTAACCAAATAAAGAATAGTAACACCAAGTAAGACCAAGATGTCTTTGCATCTGCAAATTTTAGGCTGATTCAGATCATAGAATCTGTGTTGAAGACCAATTACTTATGGAAAAATTCTTTTGCACCAATTCATTCCAGTATGTAAAGAGTGTTCACAGATACATTTGGAATTTATACAACCAATGTATCCAGAGCTGTCGTGGTAAAATTTCACTGTGAGTAACCTACTGATGCACATTCTAGCAATGATTCTACCTATATACCTCGGTCTTTATTGAGACAAAATACCTTTTAGCTATTTTAAGTGTCTATATAAAATAACAGTTGCACAGACCACATATCAACAAAAGTTGTTGCAAAAATCTTATTTTAAGTGATTCCTGGGGTTCTGTTTGTTTATTTACATATTCAAGACTTTTTCCAAACTACTCCCCTTGACTTAAAAATTCTCTTTTCCATTCTATTATTATTTTGTTGATGGCAATTGTTTCCTTTTTCCTTGTTTATTTAATCAGTATATTCTTGTCTAGTTTCCTTTTTTTTTATATACCATTTCCTGAAAATCATCGTCAATTTGCTATTGCACTGATTTTTCCTTGTAACACTTTCTCATTGTTCATATTTTTTTTTTTCCTAGACTTCACTTCAGAGTAGGCTGTTTCATATCATCTTTCTGTCACAGACCTGATTTTTCAGCTTTCATTTAAGAAGATAAAGATTTCAGTCTGAAATCTAATTCCATCCATACAGTAAACTATTCTACAAGTTTTTTTATTATCCAGAATGACAAGTGCTGGTACACTAAAATAATTTTAATTCTCTATTTTTTTCCTAATTTTTTCAGAAATAACTGAATTGGATATCTTTCAAGGGTTATAGTTTAAATTGAAAGTAAATAAAGGAATTAAGAATGTTTAATAAGTCTAATTAAGAAAATGGTATAAAATAGATATTATAAATTAAAACCACATTATTATATTACTGAAAGGTCCTTGCTAGTAAGTTATGGATACACAAAGAAATCCTAAACAAAACTCATAACAAAAACCAATTACCTATACTTTCCATTCAGTCTCAGGCTATGATGACACAAGAATAGTAATATTTCATGAGAGCAACTACAGAAACAGATATCATGTGTAGGGCAGGTCAGCATATATTTCATTATACACACAGCTCATCAAATATAAATGTGCAAATGTATCCAGAAATCTATTTTTTCTATACCTACATGCAAGATGAAATAATTATCTTAAATATCATCTAGATAATCATCTTGGATATTGTCTTAGATGACACAAACCATAACAACAAAAAAATAAAACAATATGGTGGGTAGGGGGGTGGGATGGGGAGAGAATGCACACCCCTTGTCCTACAGTTTAAAAAAGATATAATAAAATGTGAGGCCTAATGAGTGGTAAGCATTTGCTTTACAAATTTAGATAAATTGGTAAATGTTTCCTCCTTAACATAGTGTTGCTTCTTTAAGAAAATGAACAGCTATAGAATTTTATCTAACTCTTCTATACCACAGTACATTGCCTTAAAGATTGTGAATATAGCCAAAAGTGAATCATGTATTTGGTTATGGCAAAGTGTCAATAAAAAGTCAAAATGAAACTTTCCTTTATCCCTTTGCATCTGTACATGTAAAGGAGTGCATATGTATAATTAAGATTTTTGTTTGTTTGCTTGTTTACTTGGAACAACTTTATGCAGCTTTCAGTTAAAGCAGCCTTTGACATCTGTAGTTTGAGGCTTCAATTTCATATCAATAGTTTCCAGGGTGTCCTTAGTATCTCTGATTAGTATTTCATAGTGGTGGTGTGCTTGTAATCAGGTTTGCTGCTGAGGTTGAGGTTGTAACTGTGCTGAACCATAAACCCACCTTATGCATTGAAGACTTACAGATTAACTAAAGTTAGATTAGATTTGCTCAACAGAAGACCGAAATGTTGGTTGATACCTTCTAGGGCAATATACCCAGTCTGATGACCTTTTGCAAGTTACTCTTCCTTTTCCAAGACCTTTGAAGAGTAACTAGCAGGTCAAATAAATCATTCTCATGTTTACAGTTTTCTCACATTCACTGCCTTCCTTCAGGGCCTGCTAGCCCTCCCTGGTCACCCAGCAGTAATAACTTCAGTACAATCACTGAACATCCCATGTGTAATAATGCTTCTAATTCCTCCAGGTGTCTTACCATGGTGTGTTGACCTTGGCTGGACACCAGATACCCAACACGTTGTTCTCTCACTCGCCCTCCTCAACAGGACAGGGAGAGAAAATACAAAGAAACAAACTCATGGATTGAGATAAGGATAGGGAGATCACTCACCAATTACTGCTAGAGACAAAACAGACTCAGCTTGGAGAAGATCGATTTAATTTATTGCCAATAACACCATAGCGTAGTGAGAATATATGATTGACATTTGCAGGTGTAATAGATCTAGCACTACAGGAATGTGGAAAATGTACATGAGCACAGGACATGAGACTCGGACCCTAAATTCTTTTTATGTCATTGACAGAAAGCTTAAAATATTGAAGCTTAAAATATTGATGTTCTTGATTTAGCCTATGAATAAAAAGATCCTGTAAATAAGCTGCCGTATCCTACCCTCCTCTCCTTGAGAAGTCTTCTTCTCAAAGCCATATTTCAAGATATTATTCCTTTAGTTTCATGAAACACTTATCAACAACATTTTAAAAATGATATTTTATACCTTTAAACTTAGCTAGTACCTTTATATTTTGTGATCACACTGCTTTTATAATACAGCTGCAATGTGATAATACTCATTGTTTTATAAATCTCTTAAAATATGCTCATTGGAAAAATCTTCTGGAACCAATGTTAATAGGCCCTAAATTAAATTTGAAGGAAAAAAATGCATCTAGGTACCAAAATTCCACAGGCCTTTAGCAAAGGTTGGGTACTTTAAATGATTTTTCTCAAACTCAGGAGGTTCATCTACTTTTCTACAGACGCATAAGATGTTATCTTAAATCTGGCATTAATTGACTTAGGGTATGCTTAACACTGTTTTAGTACTTGAGAAAAGATATGCAATGGAAAATTTAAGTTATTGTGACATTTGGAAAAAAAGCACTAAAAGATATAAAAACAGTTTGAATTAGAGAAGACATATCATGCCTTCTATTAAAATCAGTTGCAGATTCGTAACATTCATACAAATCAAGAGCATGCTTTCTTATAAATGCATCATTAAAATGTTTCCTGTTGCTTATAGGTAAGTTTACTGGCAGAAAAAGCAGACATATTGGTCTTTTATGTGGGGCAATTATCAAAGCTCTAAGTTCTTATTGAAGCAGCAAGACCTGGAATAAATATCCTGTGTCTGAAAGAACACCTGTTGGAATTACTAGGCTGGTAAAAGTTCCTTGAAAAGCATCAGCAGGAGAAATAAAGGATTTCAAATGTGACTGAATGGAAAAGATTAAAGTATGCATTTTGCTGGGAAAACCATGTTAATAAGAAGAAATAGTTTGTTTTTCAAAGAAAAGAGGAGCTATTAAGAAAGTCAATATTCTTTCAAGAAAATTTCTCTACTTTAGTGTAAGATATGCTTTTCATGCAAACTTGGAAAATCCGTTGAAGTAAATAAAAAAAAAAATTACAGAAAGATTTTAGTGAAAGGAAAGATTGTGTGGTGTGTGCATTTGTTTGTTTTTCTGAAAACAAAATGTAACAAAACAAAATAAACAACTAGTCAAGAGGATGAAAAAACCACAATTTTAATTAGATATTGTTACACTAGTATATTCTGCAATATCAGAAGCTGTCTTTAATCATTTGGTATCTTGGAGGCCATGTGACTTTCTCAGTTCAATCTTTCAAAATTATTTTAATTCAGATTTAGATAGATGGTATTCACACAATTATATTGTTATTTTCCTTCAAACTAAGAGGGAGTTTCAGTAATAGGTCTTCTGCCTAATAATTACTTATTCTGCTTTTGCATTTTGGTAACTCTCTCAGTGGCTGTGTAAGTAAACCTGAGACTATATAGATATCTGACTGTGGTTGAAAATGTCCCTGTTTACCTCAGACTTTATCCCCATAATGGTACAACCAACATTCCCCTTCATGTAATTACTCTCATGTAATATGAACAGGATTTCCCTGCTATGTCTTGGTTCCCTAAGGTTTGAAACAATCCAATGAAGGCTTCGACTTTGCATTGTTCTCACCAAAGATGTGATTCTGTGGCACTAAGTAGCATGGGTTCCCTACTTCCCTATTTCCACGAGAAGAGAATGAAAAGCAAACTGCCACAATGCCTCTGTTTATCCTTAAGAACTTTTTTTTTTTTTCCTCCCTGTGTGACAGAGGGCTGGAGCACCTCTCCTATGAAGAAAGGCTGAGAGAGTTGGGGTTGTTCAGCCTGGAGAAGAGAAGGCTCCAGGGAGACCCTCCACCAGGCTACGGTACCTAAAGTGAGCCTACAAGAAAGCTGGAGAGGGACTTTTTACAAAGGTATGTAGTGACGGCTAATGGCTTTAAACCGAAAGGGAGTAGACTGAGATTAGATATAAGGAAGAAATTCTTCATTGTGAGGATGCTGAGGCACTGGAACAGGTTGCCCAGAGAAGTTATGGATGCCCCATCCCTGGAAGTGTTCAAGGCCAGGTTGGATGGGGCTTTGAGCAACCTGGTCTAATGGAACGTGTGCATTAAAACCCTCCATGAAAGGTGAGTTGGAACTAAACATCTTTAAGGTCACTTCCAACCCAAACCATTCTATGATTCTATGATTCTATACATATCTTGCGGGAGTCAGATCTGCTACCCTGCTAGACATGCAGAGGAAAGTCTTTATGAGAATCACAGAGGTAACCTATTGAAAAGACCTCTAATGAGAAAGTGGAACTGTGTGTACTGGCTTTATATCATCTGCTACAGGTGCTATAGGTTTTGAAGTCTACTGTAGAGTCAAACCCATATCCTGTATAGATGCTTCATTAGTGAAGGAGTGTCTAAATTTTATTGTTTCTTTTTTGTTATTCAGGTACATTTAATACCATTAGTAGACCAGCTGTATAAGCATTTTGTTTAATTTTAATTCTTACAATTTTATAAAAATTGTATTGTTAAGCCTTTCATAAAGGTGAGTAGCAACTGTGCAGTACGCTGGCCCTAGTACAATAATAAATGAGAATTGCTATCTTGAGTCCTTTTTCTTTTGAGGTGCCTGAAAGAGACAAATCAGATAAAAAGTTGATGTCTTCAGCACAGCTGTCACAATATTTGTTTATACTTTTGGATATGAGTAATATGCAAGAATTTCAGCTGTCATAATTTTACTTCTCTTGTCTTTGAATGGCCTTCTTGAGGCTTAGTTACATAGTTTTATAGGACTCACAAGGAGTAGAAACTATGATTTTATTGAGATAAAAATGATCTGGTCTAATTTCAGAGATGTGTAACTGAAAATAGCAGTTTTTTCTCCATGGTAGCTTTCAGAATACTATTCCAGCCTTTTAAGTTTTACCCAAGTCTTGATGTACATCTTCTTCACCCCTAAATATTAAGTATTGAATATAGTATTTAGCTGTACAAAACCCATTAGGACTATTTGCCTTAAACGGAAGATAGCCCCAAGTAACTCTGAAGACAGAAAACTTAGTTACGTTAAATTCTAAGCTACATAGCATATTTAAGAGTATTCACTGTTTCACTTCAGCTTCAACCTTTATATAACAAGACTTAAAAACAATAGAATTTTATATATATTCACTGAGTTTAGATGTGTGATTGTGAAAGAGAAGTCCCATAACATATTGATCATGACATGCTGTAGTGGTTTTACCCAGCTGAGCAGCTGAACTCCACCACAACCGCTCTCTCACTCCCCCTCCTCAAAGGAACAGAGGGAGGAAATACGATGGACAAGGGCTCAAGGGTTGAGACGAGGACAAGGAGGTTGCTCACTAATTACCGTCACTGGCAAAACAGACTCAGCATAAGGAGATTAATATAATTTATTACTATCACTAGCAGACTAGAGCAGTGAGAAACTAAAAGCAAACTAAAAACCCCTTCCCCCCATCCACCCTCTTCTACCTCCTCCCCCCGAGCAACGCAGGGGAACGGGGAATGGGGGCTGCGGTCAGTCCATATCGCTTCGTCTCTGCCGCTCCTTCATGGTCGCTCTCTGCCCCTGCTCCAGCATGGGGTCCCTCCCACGGGATGCTGTCCTTCCCGAACGGATCCTGAGTGGGCTTCCCACACGCTGCAGCTCTTCAAGAGCTGCTCCAACATGGGTCTCTACCACGGGGTCCATCCTTCAGGAGCAAACTGCTCCAGCATGGGTCCTCCATGGGTGGCAGCTCCCACCGGATCACCTGCTCCTGCGTGGGCTCCTCTCCACGGGCTACAGCTCCAGCCCGGAGCCTGCTCCTGCGGGGGCTCTCCATGGGCTGCAGCCTCCTTCAGGCCACATCCACCTGCTCCTCTGTGGGCTCCTCCATGAGCTGCACATGGAGATCTGCTCCATGTGGTACCCCATAGGCTGCAGGGGGACAGCCTGCTGCACCATGGTCCTCACCACGGGCTGCAGGGGAACTTCTGCTCTTGGAGCAGAAGTACTTGGTACTTGGAGCACCTCCTGCCCTCCTTTTTCACTGACCTTGGTGTCTGCAGGGCTGTTCCTCACTCTCTCTTTCTCTTGTGCAGCAGTTTTTTCCTTTCTTAAATCTGCTGTCACAGAGGCGCAAACAACATCGCTCACTGGCTCAGCTCTGGCCAGCGGCAGGTCCCTTTTGGAGCTGGCTGGAGCTGGCTCTTATCTGACATGGGGCAGCTTCTGGAATCTTCTCACAGAAGCCACTCCTGTGGCCCCCCTGCTACCAAACCTTTACCACATAAATCCAATACGCATGCAAGAAAGGATACTTCTTACTCAAACATATGTACATTGTTGGATATTACAAAAAAAATTCCAAAATCTTACAATACAGCTGTGTTACGAGAGCTGCAAGAGCTCTGGACTGCAAAACCGAACTGTATGTTTGTCTTCAGGTTAAAAAAACTGTATAGATGATGAAGGGGAAATTCAAGATGCAACTGCTCAACAATGGTAATTTGTGACCAAGGAATGATCTGACATGGAGGGCAAGAAGGCCTAACTGCAGAACCAGTTAAAATGGCTGGAAGCAGGAATGCCAGAGACAGAATGACTTCATGAAAGGAATGAAGTTTCCCTTGTTGATGAGGGGCCACCTTTGGTGAAACCAAACAATTTTAAGGCAACCCATTCTAATGTTTGCAGGATTGATGCTGTGAGGAATTGGCTCGTGATGCATCTTTGCAGACTTCTTGTAAATCTGCTTATGGCAGTAGGATTCTGTCCAGTGCTTTGTTCATTAACTCTTTTTACTTTTAAGAACAAAAGTGTTTAATTCACCTCAAGGTTTGAATAAAGGGGAACAAGATTTTTTTAGTTTTTTTCCCACTTTGTAGTTTCATTAATTCACAAAAATTATTTATATATGTATATGCACATATATTCAGTTATTTGTGTCTTTCCTGATTAGTCATTGAATTTCTCACTCTTTTCTTCTTCCTGCTTGCCTCCAGTTACCTATCTAACTTGTATATATCACAGTCTATACTTGATAAAATAATTTAGAGGTGGTAATTTAATTTACTTTTTTTTTTTTTTTTCTGATAATCTTTAAGCAACAAAAACATTTTTCAAATCAGCAGGAGCTCTTGAAACATACTCACAGTACCCTCATACAAACGAAGGTAGCAAGTTAGATAACTACAAGTGATCTTAAAAATCAAAGATAATAATGTAAGTTATACCGGTCTGGACATTTCTTTAATCATTTATATCCTTAAAATTATTGAGGTCTCTTCTTTCTGAGTTTTAAAGCAGGCTGTGCTATTCATAATGAATGAGAGGGAAAGAATGGTGACATTTACAGGAGTCTGACTTTCACTCATAAGCATTATTATTAACATGAGTAAAAAGTAAAATAAGTAACTCTACCCTTGAAGTAACTTATGATTCTTCTTTTGATTTTGTATAATTTTCAGGTAAATATATGGCTATTGAAAACTAAGGAAATAGTCTGGATAATGCTCTCTAGTCCTCAAAAAACACAGTGAATTGGTGTTTGGACCAATCCAAAAGGTGTTGCAAGTAATGTGCTTCCCTTACTCATTTAAACAAAAGCCTTGTATCAAAATCTAAGGAAGGTAAATTGTAAGTATGAAATTCAAGTTTGTCTTGCAGTTATAATCTTGGTGTAGCTGGGTATCATGTCTGTGCCTGTATATATATACAATGCACTTAAGTCATCAATTTGCTGAGGGTTCAAGGTACTCCCCAGCTAGTATCTCATAGATAAGACAATGAGATGATTTGAGACAACAGACAAACATGAGACATGGTGAATGACAAAGGCTCATCCCTGACTAATTCTGGCAGGAGTTCTCCAGGCAGGAATTTTGGACAGTCCCAGAGACTCTGCAGGTGAGTTCTGCTGTGCCCAGAACAATTTGTAGGCGCTACCTGTACCCATTGATTGATTGAATGATGGTTGATTAATATCCTGGACAGAGAATCTGGCCATCCAAGGGACTCAGCTCACCCAGGTAGTTGCAGATGAAGATGAAGATGCAGATGAAGAAACTGATCAAATTGAATACAGATAATTTTAAGCACAGCAGAAACTGTTCACACAACCACAGAAATGGTCATGTAGGATAGTTTTCTGTACACAGTTAAGATCTCTAAAAGGTGTTTTGTACATGTTTTACAATAATCATTAGCAATGGATCATGCATGTGCATAAGGGATCATATAGGACCATACACCATCTTAGAAAAATTTAGCAGAATAATTTGGTTAATCTCATCTGATGTGGTCATGTCTATATTGTTAATAGTACTCTTTCAACAGACTCTTGTCAGCTTCTGGAACGCAACTGACTTTCCTATTTGAGAGATTTTATTCCCAACATGAGTGTTACCTTCTGCAAAAGATCGCAGGACTTTTTGTTTGTTTTTGTTTTTGTTTTTTTGTTTTTGTTTTCAGTGCTCTAACTATAAGCATCTATATAACACCCCTCTGTTAAAACCACCAGCATGGAGGCAATAATGATTCTTGTTCCTGTGAAATTCTGATGACTGTTTGGAGTCATGCTATGCTCTTGTCACTGCTGTTCAGAGTCCCAGCTTGTACCGTTGATAAACTAACACTATAAAAGCTCTTTCATCTTTGTTAAAAGTCAGAGCTCATTACACAGAACAAAGATTTAATTCAAGCCACCATGGAGACAGCATCTTTTTTTAAGTTCTATCACAAAAATTTCCCTGAGATATATTTGCTAATTCTTTAAATCTTAATTTAGAATGCTGGAATACAGAAGACTCAAAAGAGAGTTGGATTTTCTTTTGTTGTTGTTCTGAAAGGAGAATTTAAAATTTTGGGAGTCTTGAACCTACAGATTTTTCTTTTAAATTTTTTTTTTTTTTTTTTTTTTTAAGATCTCTTCAATATCTAATTCATTAGCCATTCATTTATATGCCTTAGATAGCATCATGTGCTCAGCTGTTACAGGGGATGCGGTCTATCCAAGGAGATGCAGAAGATGCTTGTAAATCCCCTAGCAGTGATTTCTACTCTCAGTAGTAACAGAATTATTGCCTTTATCTGCATTATATGATTTTTGGGGGGGTTTTGGTGACATATCTTTACAGATTTGTCAAAATGTTTTGAAGCTTTCAGAGGTCCATACTAACAAACCAAATATTGTGTCATCTTTGTATTTGATAATACATGACAAATATGGTTTATAGTACTACAACCAGACTAGTTGGAAACAGGTTTTTTTAATAGTTTTATAGTTTAATAGTTTTTTTTTTTTTTTTGTAACTTTTAAATAGTTTTTGGTTCATTCCTTAGTGAGCAATTCCCTCTAAGAATAAGATGACAGCAGCACAGAAACTCAGGAGAGCAACAGTGTATGTAGGTATTCCTGTGCATTGATACCAAGCTAGCTGAAATAATTAGTTGAAAACAACAATTTCTATATTTTGCTCAATTTTGTAGTAAAGAATAATAATAAAATAGAAGTCAAAATACAGTGAGCAGAGCTGATAATTTGTTTTAGTAACAGTAGAATAGTAGTAACAGAAATACAAGAGAAGAAAGTTTTGAAGAATCGTGAGCAACACTGAATTTTGCCTCACATTCACATTCAGATATGGAATATTTCAAGAATATTAGTAAGTTTGGTATCTTATGTAAATCAACAGATACATAGTATTTAAGTCAATAACGCAATTCATTACTAGCAAGTGTATTTTATTATACAGTTATGTGACTGTACTGGGTCTGGCCAGGATGCAGTTAATTTTTTTCATAGCAGCTTGTATAGTGCTGTGTTTTATATTTGTGACCAAAACAATGCTGACAGCACACTGAAGTTTTAACTGTTGTTGAACAGTATTTGCACAGTATCAAGACCTTCTCCGTTTCTCACTCTGTCATTTGCAAAAAGTCATTTGCAAAAAATATAAAGTCTTATTTCTCAGACACTTATTCTGGCCTGTATATTTATTCTATTTTTTAACAAAAAGCTAAGTCAGGGAAAATATGCATCACTCCTGACTCATGTGTCATTTCAATGAGAAACAATAGAAGATAATCTTTTCAAGTAGAAACCATCAACATTGGGAACTAAAAAGCAGAGAGTATGCAGAGGGATGGCATCCTCTTTTACAAATGTAGAAATAAAATTTATCCCTGTCTATACCCTTATGGCAGATCAACTCATTGTAGTTGAAAACGCTGGTATAGGTGCTGGCATTTAGGACATCTTTTCCCATAAAAACTTTGAATTTTACACAAATGGTGATTATCATGATAATTTTTTCCTATAGATATTTATGAGGAAAACTGACACTGTCAAACCACTGTGTGTCTGTGTCTGTTGAACAACACTATTATTTCTGTTGCAAATCACTGTTCTGTTAACAATTTCATATAATTACAGTACTAATATAAATGTGTTCAAAATAGTTTTGATTTCCATAGTGCTTGACTCAACTTGAAATCTCCTGATGGAGAGATTCCATCAAATCAAAAAGGTCAAAGGCATCTGGTCTCAGGCTGGAAGATGTTTGGCAGTTCTTACCATTGTAGTTTCCAAAACAGCAAATGAAAACATTTTTCACTATTTGATATCCCAAACACAGTTAGTTGTGTCAGCATTACTGATGAACATAGTTCTGTAGAAGAAGGTTTCTTTCTTGCTTGCTTTTTTTTTTTTTTTTCTTGGAAAAGCAGGAAATCAATCCTAAGTAAGTCTTATTGGCTCAGAAGAGACCAATTTTACAGAAGTAAAGATAAAAATTAGTCCTTTCTTATTTAAACTACATGGGATATTTTCTCTATGAGTGTATGTAATTTGAGAATATTCTACATCTAAAATAAACATTTGTCGTGGTTTAGCCCCAGTAGGCAGCTAAGTGCCACACAGCTGCTTGCTCACTCTCCCCAGGTGGGATAGGGAGAGAATCGGAAAGGTAAAAGTGCCAGAACTCATGGGTTGAGATAAGGGCAGTTTACTGGGTAAAGCAAAAGCCATGCGCGCAAGCAAAGCGAAACAAGGAATTCATTCACTGCTTCCCATGGGCAGGCAGGTGTTCAGCCACTGCCAGGAGAGCAGGGCTCATCATACATAATGGTTTCTTGGGAAGACAAACGCCATCACTCCCAATGTTCCCCCCTTCCTCCTTCTTTACCCCAGCTTTTATTGCTGAGCTTGACAGCATATGGTATGGGACATCCCTTTGGTCAGTCTGGGTCACCTGTCCTGTCTGTGTCCCCTCCCAGCTCCTTGTGCACCCCCAGCCTCCCCGCTGAGAGGGCAGCACCAGAAGCAAAAAAGTCCTTGGCTCTATGTAAACGCTGCTCTGCAACAACCAAAAACATCACCACTATTTTCATCAAAAATCCAAACCACAGCATTGTGTGAGCCTCTATGAAGAAAATTAACTCTGTCCCAGCCAAAACCATGACAATATCCACCCCTTTGTATTCCATACCTTTTACGTCATGCTCAGGTCCCTCAATAATCAACAACCTTCAATTAACACACAGATATCATTCCCTTAGTCTAAGGACCACCCGTATGAAATGTCCATAAAATGTTCATTATAAGTTCACTGAGCTCTTTTATTCCATGATTTAATTTCTATCTGTTATGGTGGTCGCTCAGGACAGGAGAGGTGGTGTGCTGCATGGAGTTATTGGATGCCAAAGCCAGCTCAGGTCGGGTCACTGCTGTACCTGCACTCTGTCTTGTAAGGCTCATCCTCTGTTGGTTTGAGTGGTTCCTGCTATGGGACTTCCTGAAACATGCAACTCAGATCGCAGGTTACAACAATTTAAAGGTATATCCATCACAACCTCCACCCCTGGTCCCTTCGGACCATGCCCCGTAGGGTTTAACATTGCAATGAACTCCTCCCCTTGCCCCTGGCCTACCTAGCAGCAAGGGGTTCCTGCTCTAGTATTTCCTATAACATGCAACTCGAATCATGGGTTACAACAGTTTAAAGGCATATCCATCACAATCTCCACCCCTGGTCCTTTCGGACCAGGCCCCATAGGTTTTAACATTGCAATGAATTCCTCCCCTCACCCCTGCTCCAGCCTGGGCTTGTCCACTGGCCACAGTCACTTGGAGGTGTATCTGCTCCGGCATGGCCTTATCTACGAGCCACAGTCCCTTCAGAGGTTTACCTACTGTGTCATGGACTTATCCATGGCCACAGACCAGACGCTTCAAGGTCTACCTATTCTGGTGCAGACTTGTTATCGGGGCACAGCCTCTTCAGAGGTATACCTCTAAAATAAACATTAAAAAGCACTTAAGGCTTAAGTTAAGATATGAAAGAAGATGCCACAGGTGTGCATGGGTACTTTTCAGGAGAAAGTTTTTTCAGCACATGACTGCATAGGTAATTTTTGGCATCTTAATGATATGGAGCCAAAGAAAAGCTTTGTTCACTTTTGCAATTTATAAATTGCAATGATAGACTTTCAGTCGAATTTCAAACAAAGCTTTTCATCACTGAACAGAGAAAATTTTCTGCTGGGAAAAAAAAAAAGAGGTCAGACTCCTCTGAGAAAATGCAGCTCATATTGTGCCCTACCCATCTCCCCTTCTGATGCCTAGAGAGTTTAGGACCTTCCAGGTAAGGACAATTAGAATTTGTTCTAATTTGTTGCTATTTCATGCTGTGAACTCCCACTAATCTCAGCTGCTCGCATGCTTCAGCTGCTCTGTGCATTTCAAAATTAGCCTTCTGTCTTCAGGAACATTAGGGTCTTTCTCAGCTCATACCTCCTAATGGGCCACACAGCAGCAAGCCAAATTGAAAGACAAAGAGCAGCACTGGATGCCCCCACTAGCAGTACTCCTCCTAACATAATGCCATCTCTTTTTGCTACTGCCTTTACTGCTTTTCAACACTGCCTCTTAAAGATATCTGAAAATGCAAACACTGCATGTTTTCCAGATAGACCTGTTTATCGGTGGGATGGGATATTCAAATGTGCTTAAAGGCTCTAGCAAGGATATATTTTAAATCCTGGGGTTTGTTTGTTTGTTTGCTTGCTTGTGTTTTTCTGAACATTTCTATATAGGTCAGTTGCATCTTTAACGTTTTATAAAACAATGAATTTTAATAAAATTTATAACATCAGATAAGGTACAGCATAGTTACAGAAAAATGTTCAAATGACTTGTATACAAGCACCATTCTAAGTATGGCATAATGCTAATGTTTTGATAGTTTAAATGCTCATGAAACTAAAGCATAAAGAAAGAGCACCTCATACAGATTTGACACCAGAATGAATTCAGCTTGATAACACAACTAGTTTAAAGCATGCAACAGTTGATTGTGTGCCTTTTTAAATTTGTTTTCACTTTCCAAGAAGCTCATTTTGATCATTTTACTTTGAAAACTCCATCCTTGAACAATTTTAAAATTCATTTTTCAGTGCTTAGCTTTTCTAATAATCTCACCAAGGGTGTCCTTTTAACTAGGTTTTTGGAAAATCTTAACAAAAGCCGCACATGGCAAAGTAACTTGGCTGTACTAACAGTTTTTATTTAAAAACAAACAAACAACAACAAAAACGTGACCAACAACATTCATTTGGAATGAGATTTAACCTGAATAATTGGCATTTGATAGGGCTCATGATGTTTTTGAATAAGAACAAAGTTCCCTAATAACAAATATTTTTTGGTGCCTATTCAGGTTCTCGGACTTTCTACATTTGTTAATTGCCCCTTAGAGGGACAAATTTTCTGGAAAGCCAAGTACTGCCATCTGTGTTTGTGAGATAGTCCACTTGGAGATCTTCAACCTGTTTTGTTAGTGTGTGAATAACATCTGTAGAAGCACATCTATAATTGTATGTTCTGTTATCAGCAAAACACAGGAAGTCCACCTGATTAGTGTATGCTGAGCTCAAAGCTTTTTTAGACACACATGATAAGTCAGGCATAGAAGCATCTTGTAACAAAACACCATGCAATTGCAAAATAATCAGCCTACAGGGCTCAGCTATAACATATAAATTACTGCTATTTTGCAGAACAGAAATTAAGATACACAATGCATACATGCAGTGTTTGCAGGTTCTGCATCAATTGCCTACTATATCATCTAAGAACCAGCTTCCCCACAGAAAACTGAAAAACTTGATTGTCTTGGTTTAATCTGCGTTAATAAAAAATACGTGGCATATATTTAACACTGCAGTAGCATATGGAATGAAGAAATATCACAGCCATTTCTTGTAGAAGGTGTTAGATAAGTTAATAAGTGAACGATGAGGACAAGGGTCAGTGGGTTAGTAGAAATTTATGCCATGAATGAAAGTATAAGGAATGTATATTTTATGTAACAGAGCTTGCTATTAAAGATACAAAAGAGCTTATATTCTCTTCCATAATATAGTACCATGGTATTCCATCCATTTTTCAGGCTCGGCTTTTAGTATATACGTATGAAATTTCATACAATACCAATAGAAATAATTATGATATCAGAATTATTTTATACTCTCTGAAAATTCAAAGAGAACAACTAGCTGTAATAAACTAATACCATTATTGTGTATCATCATATTTTACCACAGTTACTGGTCACTGTTAGTTACTGTTGGTATTGTTGTAGAATTTAAAGTTATCAATCATGACTGGTTTTACTGAGTGGGTGTTAAAGAAATAAAAATAAATAATGTGGGAAGAAATATATTCTCTTATAATGATGGCACTGTTGAGGATTGGAAAAGCTTGTAGAGAGCCCACAAACTAGATCTCTGAGCATCAGTTCGATGCCTGAGTTGTAAGTTTGCAATGGAAAACTTGGAAAGAAGGAGATTTTATAGCCTTTACCCATTGTGTCACCAGTGCTGTAAGCTCATTGGCTGTTCATAGATGATTGTATCAGTAACGTTATTAATATCTTTATTTCTCTGAATCATTGAATGTATTTCCTGGGGAATCATTGTATACAGCAGGTAAATAATTCTCATTCCCGATCCATTCTTTCAGATTTTATCCATGAGGAAATACATTTGACTTTCATTTGTTTGGGGACGTAGTGAAGTAAACACCTCTTGTATATTGCAGTATAGCAAAGCCCTTTAAATTGTACAGAAGAATTTCTGATAAGGGACATGCTTGCATCTAGTTGAATCCAATTCTCAAACAGATGTGGGAAAACAGAGGGGGAGGAAAAGAAAACTGAGGGAAGCTAACACTTTTCTACTAGCTTTAAAAATGATTTCCACATTTTCCTCCCATCTCACCCTATATTGTCCCCTTGCTCCTTCCATTCATTGATTATGCTTGGACACATATAAATATACATATTTGGTGTGAGACAGGTTTTCCTCTAAAATATTTTTGTTATTCATTAGTATTGTAATTTATGAGAACAGACACTGGTTAACTCCTTTATTATATCTGTTAATTTTATTACTATTAGGCACTGTCAATATTATATTTAATTTATAATAATAGTTCTGCTATTATCTCCTTTTAGAAAGGGTTGAACTTTATTCTGTGGGGATGGTTTTGCTCAACTACAAATGTCTGAAACTCCAAAAACCTGGCACTGATGAAGTCCAATGCAAGCTTTCATCCCAAGGAGATTGCCTATCAAAGATTCAAGTGTGGCACCATAAGGGAAAATATGATATGTCTGAGCAAGCAGACACTCTACCAGAGGTAATAGTGGGCACCTTTCTTCCCAAGCACCCAGTCCCAAGACTGAAAGTCGCTGTGGAGCTGTTGACCACTTCATTCTTTCCATTTAGTATCTGATTTCCATAGTGATATGTGCTCCATGAATATTGTTGTGTTCATATTCTAATTAAGTAGGAAACCAGTAGGTTTCCTTTTCCCCACCAAGACATCTTTGTTCTCTCTTCTTCCCAAAGAGCTCTGCCAAATTCATCTCCAGTTATCTCAATCTAGCAACACATTCCTCAAAATTTTTATGCCATGTTTTGAACGAGGCACACTGGATGCTTTCGATAGCATTTTCTAAATCTAATATCTACTTCCCATGTAAATGTGGGAAAGTTGCATTGTTTTGTGTCCTTCTAGTGCTTAATGTGACAATTTACAAAATCTAAATAATGTTTTCTTTCCCAGCTTGAGCGTCATAGAAAAATACTCATAACTGTGTAAGACGTTCATCTCTTGTATATTTAAGGAAGAAAAATGGCTGTATTTTATTTTACAATAGTCTACTAAATGTATATGGTAAATGTAAAATATGTATATTTATGTGTATATATATACATACTTACATATAAGTATATATTCAGCAAAGACTTTATTGTTAGTGTAACACTGTAATAGTCTAATCAAATAAGGAGTTATTCATTCAGCTACAATAATAACATTTATATTTCAAATTTATACAGAAAGATGTCATTGATAATCTCTAAAATTTTTATACAAGAAAACTTACGACTATCTGCCCCCTTTTCTTCTGGTGTTATCCTCACCCTTCTGAAGCCCCTCTGTGCCCAGTGGTGACTGCTTCAGCCCTCCCCAAGGAGAGAGGTTGGGGCTGCTGCAGTGAATCCCCAGATCTTACCGGAAGGACTGTGATGCTGGTACTGGGGTTCCTTTCTCCTTAATCCTGGGGTCCACTTGGATTTCTCTTTATATATCTTCCTATCCCCACCTGCTCCCTTCCCCCTGCTCCCCTGAAGGAAGACACACATGCCTGTGCCCCCTCAGGGATGGCCTGGGGCTGTCAGCCCCTTCCCCCCATGGCACTCACAGAGCTGAAGCTCAGCCAGGCTGGGCAACGGGCACTTTTAGGTTTTAGGCCACAGGGTGCCTAAAACACTGCATTATCATTCCTATATGTCCTTTTTAAAACTTATCACTTAGTTGTCATTATACTAAAAAAATTTTGTTACTTCTTCAGAATTAGTAAGTATTGATATCAATTTTTTTCAAGGAAAGAAATATTCCCAGGAAATCTCTATGAAATCCAATATTAGCTTTCCTGTCACTGAGAGGAAGAGAAATGCAGAAAGAGAGAGAGGAAAAAAAAAGAAAGGTAAAGATTAAAGAGGTGAAAATGTGATCTTTCAGACCAATTGTGTTACAGAATCTTGTGAAGGCTTTCCCTCTTGATTTCATTGTTGAATAAAAACAGATTTCTATAAATTTAAAACAGAGCTGTCACAATCACACAGGTACATAAACAAGATATATAAATCATTTTAATTGCATACCCTTCTTTACCCTATGGTTCTTGTTATCTTATGCTTTTTTTTCTTATCAGGTTTTCCTACAACCAACTTTAATAAAAACTATGGTTTCTATGAAAGAGGAGCTAAGTGATCTCAATTAGTTTGGTGTCTCAGAAGAAACTCTCCATCCTGTGTTATATCCTGTGCCTATTTAAACCACAAGGTTAGAGAGACTGCTTCGATTATCAAGCGCTGCCCCTGTAAGTCCTGGGTGCTGTCCATAAGTCTGCAATTTAGTCTGCAGTTTATACATTAACTTCAAATATGAAACTCTATCAAATGCCATCGGAAAAAATCTATGTACAACACAAGCTATATAATGCATCCTTTACTGACGATAGCAAAAACTCCCTCAAAGCACTCCAATAGTTTGAGGCACAGTGTTCTCACCTGAATTCACAATAACTGTCATTTCATCAACCAGACTTTTCATTTCCAGAATATGCACCTCCACTTTAGAATTGTCCTGAAGATGTCTTGTGCAACAAATGACCTCTTGTTGTGCCTGTAGATTAACATTGATTGTTGCTGAAAATGGATATTTGGTTCTTAACTCATTGTTGCATCCATCTAGACAATTCCTCCCCAAAGAAATCAGTCTGTTTTTAAAAGCAATTCCTACAGAAACTAAGACCTGTGTACATGAAAAAGTAGGTACTTTGAATTTTTTAGACAGCCATCAGTTTTTCTCCATGGCTTTGGCTCTGACCAATCTGCTCAGCCTTAGGCTTCCTCTTTTGTTTAATTTATTCAAAGTAGTGCATCAATGATAGTCTGGCTTAAAGAACTATAAGAGGCAGACATTTTTAAATGCATTATATAGGAGCTGAGTGTTTATATATTAGCTTATGTCAATATATGATTAGAAAGATGAAATTTCCACTGAAATGTTAGAAACTGGTTGATAATCACTAATCTTCCAGTTTGGAGGGTCACCCCCTAATTTATTTAAGGAAAAAAAAAAAAAAAAGCAAATTGTAATTTAATATTAAGAACCAAAATAGAACAGTAGATATAGTCTTAGGTATGCAATATCTAGTTAACTCTGCTTTTGGCACCCTAACTGACTTGTTAGTTTTATCATGATTTAAATATGTACATATATATAAAAGTCCCTCTGAGCTCCCTCAAGAATTTTTAGAAGAAATGCTAATATAAATCTTGGTAAGTTTTGCTGGGTATGTAGTGCTAACTGCCAATGCTCAGTTAGCTTATTCTATGTCACATTAAATAAGTGATTGTCACTCTTTTCTCTAAACATTGTTGCTATATATATGTATATGACTTGAAAGATAAAATTTGTAAAGAGATTTAAATATAATAGGTGGAACAATTAGTATGTTGGAAAAAGTAGATTGGTTGATCTAATTAGCTATGACCTCCACCCACAAACTGTGTAGTTCTCCACTCATGGAGAACAGAAACAAATGCTGTACTGAATGTTAATTAAAAATAAAACAAGGAAACAAACCAAAAACTTTTACACAAGAAAATCCATAAGCTTTTGTGTTCACAGCCTAGTGAATATCAAAGAAGGTAGTTCTCACTTCTATAACTTGGACGGTAAGTGAACATACAACTTCAACAAAAAAAGCATATTAAAGAACCAGGAGATTTTTATTAAAAATATCTATCATGTTAAGTATCACCATAGATAATGATAACTTGGTTTATTCCTATTTTCTATGTACATGTTTTGGAGCAAGATTCTTTAGCTCCAGTCACTGCCATTGTTTTGTTTGTATAATGGATTCTCCTTTGGCCCACTTGGAGTGATTTGTTGTTATCTAACTTCCCCTTGATTTTTTTCTCTTTAGATATATCTGTTTTGATTATGGTTTCAAAGTTTTGTAGCATCTCTGTATGTATACGAAGATGTTGCCTTTAGTACCCGAAGATCAGGTGTTTTTTTTTTTTTTTTTTCCTCCTATAAACAACTAGTAGTACTTGGTGCTGTACATCATTCTATCTGGTCTTTCTCTGGTCTGGACAAGACACTGCTAAGAGTGGTCTGTGTGGCCCTAGGTTATTTTAATCCAAGAGTACAAGACAACTTGTTATATTGTATGCTAAAATGTTTCTCCTCCCCACAGTTACTCTTTAATTTTTCCACAAGCCCATGCTGAATCTAGTTTTATTGAATTGTCTTTTTTTTTTTTTTACAAGCTTCTAATCTTTTAACAATCATTTTCAAAGTTATCTTCTAGCTTCCTTATTCATCATATTCATCATTTTTGTCTCTTGGTATTTGATTCCTGAATTATGCAGATATCGTTCTTTTCATCTGAATAAATATCTGAACAGGACAGCTTAATATTATTGCTATTTCCTTATCTCTTTCTGTAAATTCTGGTAGATTTCCTAGGAGGGATGATCTTTCTCTTCCCTTTGACATTTGTCTATTCTGTTCACACTTACATGCTTTTTCTTTTTCCTTTTATTCTTCGTATTTTTTGATGATTTTCATTTTCACTTTAATCTCAAGAGGACAGCCCTGTGTTGAGGCACATGCTGTAGCTATAGTACGTGTTAAAGCTTCAATGTAGCATTTCTCAAACTGAGGTTCACAAAAGCAAGCAAAAGGGGATACAAAATTAGATGGCCAAAGTCAGCAGCCATTCAGTGCTTTCTGAATCAATAACCACTCTAGAATGGGAAACTAAGAGCAGAGCTTTTGGTGGCAAATGGTTACATGAGCTGACTACCCTTAACTGGTGTCAGCACTGCAGTTTCACTAGCAAAGTGGAGAGTGCACAAACATCTGCATTTAGTAATTGCAGGGCATTCTCACTCCCGGGCCTTAGGAAGAAATCTATAACATTCCTCCAGAAAATATAAGCTGCTGCTGGCTAAGTGTCACACGGTAAATGAGGCTGAGAGAGTAAGGTTTAAAAAATTAGGATTTACAGATATCTTTGCAGCTAAGGCCAAGTTTATCAGATTACCACAGTCATAGAAAAATGTTCTAGACTTCTGTTAAACTAGCATGCAAAGACAGAAACATGTTTACCCCATACTTCACATAGGAAAAGTATTTGCTGCAGGTGAAGACAGTATTTGTACAGAAATCAGCTGAAGTCTGATAACTATCTTGCCCAAGAAGACCATGATCTGCTTCAAGATGGCAATAAGACACTTTGTTGCCCTTAGTCTTTGCTAGTTGAGAGTTTCAGCTGGAACTGGGATTGAAAGAAAGGGTCAGGATCCATTGATGTTGTCCACAACTCATATACATGCTAATCAGACTTCACTTAAAATTTAGATCAAGACCATGGAAATCTGGTATCTCTCTGTCTGACTCTTCCTTAGAGCACACTTCAGGTAGGCACTCTTCTGTGTTCCTGACCTGCAGACCTAGCTGAACAACCAAAGGGCTGTGATAATGGCTGCTACTAAATTAATTTCACCTGAGTCAGTCCTTGATTTGTTGCTTATTTCAGCCTTTTGAAATTTCATGCAGTCATTTTTTTCCCCTATTCTTTCCCAAACTTTTCTTCCCTTCATGAAATAATGGATATGCTGCTGAGGAAAAAACAGGCATCAGGGATGAGATGGAAGCTTACATATAGTCAGTGAGCTAACATGAATTCCTTTTGCTGCTGGAGTGGATTTCAGATAGAACAGCTTAATTAAACTGAACCATAACAGTGCATGAGAAAATATTTTATTTTAAGGAATACTGAATTCATAGGATGTGGAAAGAAGATACTGGCAGAATAGCAAAGAATGGTACACTAGAGAGAAAGAGAAATTATAAAGATTGCCACCTACAATTTTGTTTTGTTTCCAATTCAAGCAAAGAAACAGTGAGCGATTCACTAAGGGCACTCTCCTTTTTAGATAAACGGATGATGGAGATAGACAAATGAAGCTGTTCCATGCTCTCAGAGGAAGGACACAGGTCAACTACAGTAGAAGGAAAGAAATTCATTTCAATCACAGTAAACAAAAGTAAATACAGAAGTTAGATACAAAGCCAATCTTTTAAAGTATGTTCACAACTTAGTTTGTTCTTTCCACATTCTCCAGTAAGACTACAGGATGCACTGAAATTTCTCACTTCATAAATCTTCCATTATTCTGTTTCCCTGGCTTATATTCTAATTAACCCACTGGGATGAAAACACTCTAACTAAGTAGCCTATACGTAGGCCCTGTTTATTTCTTGATGGACATATATATTTACTAAGCAAATTTTCCAGCCTTAGCTGGAGCTACAATATTGCATCTCAGCCCACCACAAAATTAAAAATAGATGTCAGACATTATAAACCAAAATGGTCCAAGAAGACTCTTTTCCTTCAGTTTATTGAAAGATGTCTTTTTTTCATCTTCCCTACCATTATTATTGTGTGTCCCCGGACGTGTTTCTAGCATACATAAGTCATATTTATTTAAGCTTTTTATACTCTGTCTTCTTATTTCCATAAGTATTTTCTGAATAGGTACTTGGGTGGAGTTCGGTTATGCCTTTCGGTATTTCAGAATCACAATAGTAAAGCACCATCAGTAACCATTGACTCTGTTCAGATGGTATGTATTACACACGTGTGATGCCCTTCAGAAACCCTTCAGAATCCCATATGTTTCTATCCTGGTTGTTAGCTGTGAATGATTATGCTGAACATTTTATGTGAAGGAAAAAATTCTAATTAATCTTTTTTATTAATCACGTGCATAGCATAATACATTGGTTCATAATTGTGTTTTGTTACCTTTCCTACTGAGCTTCTTAGGGGCTTTCCTTTAAAGATGCCTAATTCTAAAGAAGTATATTTCTAAAGTGATAATAAATATCATGAGGAACTAGATATCTGCCTTTACATCAGAGACTCCCAGACTCTCAGTAGCTTCCTGAGTTTGTTAGTCCTGATAATATTGCATCACTACATTTNCCTGCTGGCCAAGGTCATAAACATCACCAAGACAGACATACAAGACACCAGGAAATAATAAAATGAAATGGATGGTAGGAACTAACAAATTACACTACAAATAAATTATTCCCATCACACTATTCCTTGATCATACTGAGAAAGGCAATAGAGACTTTTTCAAATCAAGGGTTATAATTTCTGGTAAAAAATGCACTCTGTTCAGAATTTTAGAGCATAGTAACAAATGGACACTCATAATATATAGTCTATAATATGTTGCCTCGCCAGACTTAATTGACAGGTTATAGCTGTGTTAAAAAGCGTTGAGTATAGGTTCTGGTTTACAGTTTTAACTACTAATATTTCTCTAAAATCTTGGTTTTGCATACGCTGTGAACTCTGGTTCTAAATATTGCATATTTGAAAGTCAGTACATGACTGAAATGTATTAATATGAATGACTGTATTAAAAATTTAAGACAAAATGTGAAATTTGAGGCCCTGATAAAATCCATCAGCTTCACCATTGACTTTAACAGACTCAGAAGTTTACCCTAGATATAAAAGATGTATGGATCTCTGCCTAGTGAAATCTGCCTTGTGAATAGGAGTCAGTCCTGGAGAATAGTTATATTATATAGGGATTTTTTTCCCATGGAATTTTATGTTCACAGTCATTAACTGAATTTTTCGTCATTCTATTGTTGCTTTTACTTTAACTTTTCTTTTAAGTCATGTGATAGCAGTACAAAACTACCAAATAACATTCCTGTGTTTTTCTCTCCTTTATAGTTATTAGCAGCAAATAACATCAGTAAAACCTGGTCCATGACACATTTATATCAAAATAAACCTAAAAAATGAGCAGAATTTAGTGAGGGGGTTAAATGTGTTTCCAGATCAGAGACCACTGGAAAACTTTGGCACTTATCAGAGAAGTTCTACACACCATAGAAATTCATTAGCAATACTGATGTGAAAACACTATGCAGGATATACACTTGCAATGCACCTTAGGATCGCTTGTGTTGAACCACTGCTTATCTATGACTACAGCGCGGAGAACAACTGATTCTGGGAGCAGAACTCTGAATTATTTTATGGTTTATGTTTTTGACCCAGGTCTCCTTTGATAATGGTACATGACAAAGCACAGCTTTTTCAGATTCCTGGAGAAGGATCATATTACTTGAATTGTGCACAGACAACAGGTGGGATAGACATATAGCATTGACTTAATTAAATTGCCTCGCCTTTGTTGAATTAAGTCAGACTCTTAACATTACTTAAAGTAATTTATAGTAGTTTAATAGCTGTAAGTCAATCTATTCAAGGCACATTTTCTGGTTTCTTATGAAAAAACACTTGGATTAATTCTGGTCATTTCATTTTATATTATAATTCAACCATGACTAACTTTAATTAGAAATGTCATACAGACCATTATACAAGACCAGATACATTTTAATTTTCAGAATTAAAATTGTGTACTGGATCTATCTTTTTTTACTTTTACTGGAGAGGAAAACAGGAAAGTTCTAACTTAATAGTTCGATCTCACTGTTTCCTTTAGTTTTATTTAACACTAGCAAGGCATTACAGTAGTTGTAATAACAAACACTAAGCACTTCTAAAACAAAAGGACTACAAGTTCTGCTCTATGTTCCATGACATTTCAGTGGGGTTCCAAATGATGGAAGTCTAAGAGAAACTTGTTGTATTTCACATACACAAATAACAGAGTTCAAGCTGAAAAATTGCCCTTATCTGCTTTTGTGTTTCTGGTTATTTTAGTTCTCCTGATGTGAAGCTAACATTTTTAAACAGACCAAGCTCAGTGAAGACTCTAGGAGTTTGGTCTGCATGAATATCTAAGGGTCAGGCCCATGTGATGTGCTGTATGAAATCTTAAACTGCTGGGAAAGCTCTTCCAAGAGCTATGAAAATATAAGTCAATAATTTAAAGCCACCTAGGACTTGACTCCCTAAAAAATAAAATAAATTAAAAAAAACCACCATATTTACTACTTCAGATTCATTAGGTTAATCCATGTGGAACTTCTTTAAACTCCTATTATTTACTCTTCTGGATCTTTTACAGCTTTATAAATCAATATTAAGGTATGCTGTGACCCACCAGAGAGTAAGAGTTCCTTTGAACCCATTGCAATCTATTCCACCAATGAATATCAAGAGGCTCTTAAAGCTCTCAGTTATACATCCTCTGAGAATTCACACAATGGCAAAGAGTTTGGAATTTTTATAAAATGTTTACTGAAAACCAGTTCAGGTTTATTTGCAATATTTTTCTAAATGAAATAACTGGGCTTTATGATTTTTTTTCCTCTCATAAATATATATTAACACCTACCTACAGTGCAAACCACAAACCCTGCAGTTCAGCTCCATCTAACTATGCCAAGAAGTTCCAGCAGGAATATTCTGTTAGAAGAAAGGAATCAGATGGTAGCACAGAGCTAATGCTCTGCAGCGCTCTTTTTTTCCAGCTATTTGTCTGTGGAACATAACTCTCTTAACACTGTATTTTCTGTTTTCTAAATTCCTAGATCCATCTTGCCTTGTCTAAATTCAAGATTTATCATACAAACCAGATGAAAGAAACAGGAGAAGTAAAAGATAATCTCCACTCTATCTTACTGCAGTTTCCTACAGTTGTTCTGATGTGTTTGCATAATATCCTTTTTATCATAGAGATATGCAAAAATACTTATTTATCTTTCACTGTAGAAACATACAAGCACGCAGAATTACTACATGGGTTTGCAGTGTTAGCTACTCCTTACAGAAAATGATTTTCATTATTATATCTACAAGGAGAAATATATAATGTCAATTATAGTTCTATTTTTATTTGTACATTTAAACTTGAATACTGATTTTTATAACATATTCCTAAGAAGATACCACTAGATACCAAAGATACTAAACTCACATTGAAGAAGCATCACTTTCACTATAATAGTGACTATAATATGTCACTATTATACTGCTATGACTCCAATTGTTCATGCAATCTGAGGTAAAATATCAGAACAAAAAAAATGTCTCCAAGTATTTGTTTTCTAAAGAGATCCATGTCTGAATTCAGTAAACCTATTCCAGACTTGTTTTTCCCCTATGAAACGCGCTCTGTTTCTATTTAAAGATGAAAAGAGAGGGTAGCAAACACATCACAATGATTTTCAGCATTGCATAATAATCAAACACAATAGATATGATGATGATCAGTTGTATTTTACATTTTTTTCTACTGTATACAGTCTTTAAAAGACAATTAAAAATTTAAAAGGCAGTCTTTAAATTTAAAAGTATGACCTTACTGTGCATATTAAGCTACCTAAAAATATTTTAATCATCTATATTGTGATTTACTAGCCATGTAAGTTATTGGTGTTTTTGCTTCATCAAAAGAAAGTAAATAGCACATAAGCCGATTATTTCTGTGACGAAGTCTAAGTTTTTCACCAGGTATCATATTTATACCTCCAGATACGGAAACATTTTATGCAGTAGATATGTGATGAGAGTAAATGCATTCAAAGTGTTTGGCCAATAAAGAGATTCAAATACAAAAATTTCCCTATAAAAGTAACTGAATCAGTAAGGCATTGGATTGGGATTCCACAGACTGAGTTCAGTCTGCTCTGCCACTAGATTGTTAACAAGTCAAATCTTCCTTTCTTTCTACTTACTTTTCATTGTTCTTTCTTCCTTTCCTTCTTCTCCCCC
>VXAL01009511.1:50993-70811 GCA_013399475.1 Chauna torquata | reverse complement strand
CTTTATGTTTTACTCTAGAAAGAATTTACTGGAACTATTGCAGTTATCATAGAAGCACCACTCCACATTTGAGTTTTGGAATCTGTTGTTATTTACAATGTTAGTTATGAATAATCACTCAGAACTGCACTCAGTCTCCAGTTTCTTAGTGATATCCTGGAAGTATCACTCATTAAATATCTGAACCAGCCACTCAGCTGTCACTAAGTAACCAACTCCAAAACTCTAACCAGAGGTTACAAATAGAGGAAGTACAAACATATGAACACTTCAAAGGCTGAAGGCTTAACACATTTAAAAAACAGATTCCTAGCTCCCTTGATCTTGCAATGTGAAAAGAAGTGCACTGCCAAGCCTTCCACTCTGACCCAATCTTTTCTGGAGCAGCAGCAACAGCAACAGTACTAAGCGTGCTCCCCAGTGCCCTCACTCTGTTCTGCATGTTCAGGGAAGAACGAGAGACAGTCAAAGAGTCTTACCACAAGCTAGAAGAAAAAAGTGTCTTCTGCTTTTCTGATAAATGAGTAGCACCCAGTATATACAAAGTTAGGAAGTACTTCAGGAAGCTGAATGACAAAGCAATAAAATTAACAGATTCTGATTCCATACAAATTCAATTAGCTTAGGGCTTTGTGTGTCCTGAAACTTTTTTCCAAAATTCCTTCCTAGTACAAGTTATGAAGATACAGAAACAGAGCCATCATCCTTCCACCTTCTTCTGTCACAGTTTAATACACATACTGGAGCCGTATGGGAGTGCAAACAGTGTCTGTTTGCCTATATTCCCAGGGCAAATGGGCAGTTCAAAGACAGGAACCTTTTTACCCATAAATGTTTAGAGTACTCCAAAGAAAAAGGCTGTTGAATTTGCAGTGAAAAATCCCAGCAAAGTTGAACTCCCATATTTCACTGATAGCTTCTCTTTTTGAGCTGACTTCTGGATCTCTTCTAAACTTGCCATGAATCAGAGATAAGATGTGCAAGTGGGATATTTTTGGAACTAGAAATTGAACTTGAGACCTGGATAAGTTTTAATTTATATGAACTGTTTGCTCCTCTCCAAACATTTATTCCTGCTTTCTCTAATCAATTGTAGGTCAAACTACACCTAAGTCTTCATGTTTTGCAAAGCGGCTTGAATTTTAGTTATGATTTAAAATATTTCTATAGTCTTTCTGGCAATAGGAATCACAAGAAAACTGCAGAATGTTTCAAACATACAACAATAAAGAAAAAGCTTATTCCTGGTATTATCTTTTCCAAGGTTCTGTGACAAGCACATTTAATGCTTCAGTGAAATTTCCTGAAAATAATTTTTACTTTAAATGATGAACAAAGGGAGCACATTCTTATGTGCCGTTCCTGACTTCCACAATAATTATAAAGGAAAAAAGGAAAAAATCAAATCATTACACCTAATTGATAAACCTCTAACTGAATGATTTAATATAATATTTTAAGCAAATTTTCTTACAGATAGTTTTCTGCAACATAACAGGATAGTAGATAAATTACAAGACTGTAATATACTTTCTTCAGTTCTGAACCTCACTTTTGGCCACATAAACATCTCTGAACATTTCCATATTTCAAATACTGGCCTAATTTGAAAGATGTTACAATTGAGCAGAACAATGAACTACTAATTATCGCTTATTCTCTTTTTCCCTTTTTGTCTTTTGTTCAATCATATACTCTCTTTCTATGCACTACATAGAGCGTTGTATCAAATTGTATCCTGCCAGTGACAACAGACTAATCATTTTAATTCCTCTCTTTGGCTAATAACCCCTTGATTCATAGACATCTGCTATACTGTATTCTCTGGCTATTTCTTTCTCAAAAAAAAAAAAAAAAAAAAAAAAAAACCACTTTTTTTTTNGAATCCTTATTTCTTATTTTTTTCTATAACTCAAGAACTTTCTCTATCCAGTTTCTTTGGAGTTTGAATTTTATGTCATATCTGTCTCAGAAAAAAATGTTCCCTATATTGCTCATGACAACTGGACAAAATTTTATGGCTTCTTTTAATGTATCTAGAGAAGGATTTTCATTACTGACACTGATGCTTAGCACTTGTGTAACAATGAGCATGATTTCAGATCAGCTTCATATCCTGAATGAAGAAATCAGGAAATGCACGACTGACTAATGCTTCCACATACTAATATCTTAATGGAAAAATAGAAGCCAGGGACAGTGAAAAATACAAAGTTTTCATGCTTACTTAAACAGATTAAGATAATTTTCTATGACAATGAACCAATGTAGTAGAATGAACTGTAGCATCTAGGGAAAAATTGCAAGATGCATCATTTATTACATAGCATCAACTGGAAGTGAGTAGTGTTAATTTCACAAAACATTCTCTTTATAAATACTGACTATAACAATCTGATATGCTACAGAAGCACTCATAGCCTGTTCATTGCAAAATATATTTTTGAAAAGCAGAACTTTAACTTTATTATGAAAAAGTGCATGCGATACTGGAAATTTTGTTTTCAAGCATTTAAAGTTATCATTTTTACTAAGTAGGTTAGAATGAAAATGAGACTTTGGGTTCAGGCAATTAGATTACCAGCATCTTTCTCTAATTTTGGCAGGTGAAAATGAGTAAGTCACAGATTTTGTGTAAAGACAAATATTACACAGATTTTGGTGTAAGAAAAAAATAAACTAAATATATGATTGAAACACATTGACAATGTTTTCCAGTATTTGCATCAGGGAGAGTATAGAACACAGAAAATATCTTCAAGGCCTGTTTGGGTTGTTAGCATAGCCCACAGTATTCTCCTAAATCTTTAACTTAGAAGAATGGATGTGATCATTTGTTCAGCTGTGAAACTACTATCATTACAACTTAAAGAGATGCTATACTGATGTTCTTGAAAGGAATCCCTCTCCCTCTAACATTTCGCTTAATCTGAAAAAGGGATTCCAAAGTCTAAGAGTAAAAGCAGGTATCACTCATTTGCACTAAAAAAAAATGACTCTTCCCCACCACAAGACAGTAATAGAGGTCCTACAAGGCAAAGCAGTCTCAAGGTTACTTTTTTCTCCAGGATCTTAATTTACAAGGCAGGCATGCAGTGCTTCTCCAGACCACCAGGTAGGCAAAACAGCTTGATTTTTCTAATGAAAGTGCAATATTTCTGTACCATAGGTGTCCCATTGTCAAAGTCACTGTCAACAAGATTAATGTTCAGTGAACTATTGCTAATGTGACAAAACTGTAGAATCCATCAATATAGTCTACAGTAGCACTACCTATGACAGTTTTCCCATTGGAACTCCAAAGTGATCTAAATTTTATTTTTAACTTAGTGTTCATGAGCCAGAAAGCATTCATTGATGGTAATAATATCCATTCATTTAAATTCAGGGCAAGAAGATAGCTCTATAATACAGATGGCCCACTCTCAGGCTTATCTATAATATATCCCCTCAATTTTGCCTATAAATATTAACAGGCTCTGACCAAGGGAAAATGATTCCAAGAAAATTGGAAGGTTTGCTGTACTTTTGAGTTAGATGCTGAAGTATTTTCAATGGAGCATCTTTGGTTTACAACATCTGAGCCATTGAGAGGGAGGTATACAGATTATCTGCTTGGCTTCCTATTAGTTATAAATAACTCCTAGTTTTTTGTTTTTTTTTCTTTTCCTTTCTTGCATTTCTAAGCATATGTCCTTGTCATGTGTTCTATTTAAAGAACAGAGGTAATAACACACTAAATTTGTTAATGGGGAGCAATACAAGACACAAATTGTCATAACAGGTATGGAACGTACACTCAGTGACATCTAAAAAGGTCTTAAATCCAGAAGAAACTAAAAAGTGTCATAAAAAGAAGAACAAAATATAAATGAACAAAATAAGATAATACATATTTAAGTAATTTATTAAGTAAATTTATAAAGTAACTTATTACCGGACTGATTTAAGGTCAGTTTTAGTTAAGGCTGATAAAATGTCAATAACTACAGAAAATTGGAAACAATCAAATCTCTATATTCCTTTTAATGGAGAGAATTTTGACTATATTATTCCTTTTCCAATATGTTTGTCTTTTGACCTAAGAAGAAAAGATTGAGATTTGACTCCTACTTGGTACAGTTCTATGGTATTACACAGAATATTCCTCTAAATGCAATAGAAACAAATGGTAGCAGTCAGTAGTCTGCGCAGAAGTTTTACTTGATTTCCAGAGATTAGTCCTAAACTTTCCAAAGTCCCTGTCCTTCTCTCATACAGTCACAGAGCTGCAGATGAATGTTTGTGCTTGCATTCAGGTGCAACAAACAAACAAACAAGCAAAAAACTTATTTTCAGGCAGTTTAGTTCATGGTCAGTTTTAACATTATCACTCTCCTTCTGAGCAATGGCTTTACAGTCTGCTGTCAATGCTGTTTCTAACTATTGCAACATATAATGCATCTAAATGCTCTTTTCCTCCCATTAACCTGTTGGGCTAATGGCCTGTTTAATGACATGTGTTAGTGTTTTATTGTGAAAACAAATTGATTTGTTAACTATATAAATATTAAACAGCAACCTAATGATCAAATTTAAGAAGTCCCCACATCATGGCCTGAAACTTTCTAACAAACTTGCCTAGAAGCACCCTATGGTGCAGACCTGTATTTAGAAACTATTGGAAAGGCTCTAAAAGTGTAGAAGAAGTTAATCTGTCACTAATATTTCAAAATATATATGAGATGACCTAGGCAACATTTAAACTAGTTGGCATGACACAAATGCTGGACAAAATTTTTAAAGTACACAACCAGCAAAGTATTCAAAGATTATAGTCTAATTAATGGTAATGAAAATAACTTTACGGAAATTTAATGTTTTAAGACAAAACTGATGCATTAGTTCATAAGATTATAACTTGGTTACCATGGAAACCTAGTAAATTTAAGACTTCTGGAAAAATTTACTTCACACTGCATGATGTGATTAGAAGTTAGAGTGCACAAAAAAAAAAAAAAAATAGTGTTTAGAGATGGTCAACTAATCACAGAAAGGAAACGAAAATTACAATTCATTCACTAGTAAAAATATACTGGTTTACTCCATTTCCATATAGAAATATGATTGCCTGCTTAATTACCATGTATTAAACAGTATGATTTAAGTAGCCCAGCACATTTACTTTGACTAATGTGAAATTAAGATTAACTATGATCTCCAGGTTCCCACTTGTATCATTTAAAGTTTAAAGCACTTTGATCTAGCACAGCAACGTCATTGAATGAGATGCAAATGAAGGTGGGACAAGACAGATTCAAAAACTACATTTTCAACTGGGCAAAAAATTATCTCTTGGAGCATCTCAGCTGGGGACATCATGCAATTCTAAAACCCTGCAAAGTAGCTGTTTGGTGCAAGAATTGCTGGTGAGCGTTATATTGTATCACCTACATAACACAAAATATCAAAAATGACCAACATGTAGTTCTATACATGTAAAACATGATAGAATAATAATCGCTCTTTTTTTTTTTTTTCCTATATATTGTCTTTCACCCTGTTGCTTCCTTTTCTTTTTTCATACCTTAGGAAGCTAAAAGCAAAAATATGCACTGCCTTTTTATCTCTCTTTTGTATTATGGTCATAAATAAGCAACCTTTCAATGATTTTGTGGTCATTGAAAATTCCATTATGCTATTCAAAGGAATAGCAATGTTGGCACCCTAGCGTGCTGTTCAGATACTAATTCAAGTAATTACATACTGCCTACTTAAATCTCCCCCAGTGTTTCATTAGAAATAGTATGTTCTTCATTTCCAATCCTAAACAGGATCCTAATTATGAAAACAATGGTTCATCTTGATGATCCTTGTGGGTCCCTTCCAACCTGGTATATTCTATGATTCTGTGATTCTATCTCAGCAACTCAACTGATCTTGAGGGAACTCCCACTATGTTTGAAGCAGTGTGTTCCTGACTTATTCTCTGTCTCTTTCCCAAGCTCAGTGGTACTTTGGGTTGAGATAGATGCTGATATCTGTAGCTACACCTGACACATCATAGCAAGGAATAGCACTTCTGCTATTGCTGTAGAAGGTGTCTGGAATATTGAGTCATGTGGGCTGAAAATTAGAGGATTGTTCTTGTAATAAGCCAGAGAAAGGAAGAAGCCCTACCACTGGACTGAATCTGTTATATGTCTGAGAATGGCATCATCAAAGTAGAAACTCCAGCAGTGGATTTTTGAGCATAGGACCTGCCTGGAGTTGTCCTAGTGATGGAGGACCCATCAGATGATTTCTATTCAATCCTCATTTTCTCAGTAGCTAGCTTGAGAAGAGGTAAGCAGGAAAAAAATGAGGTAAAAGAACTCATTTATCAAGCATTTATTTATCTGTAGGTATTTACTTCTTTGTATTTATTTTCTGTTACAAAAGAATTTAGCACAAAGCAACCATTTTTTTCTTTTTCTTTTTCTTTTTCTTTTTCTTTTTTTTTTTCTTTTTGTTTTTGTTTTTCTTTTTCTTTTTCTTTTTCTTTTTCTTTTTCTGTAACAGAAAGCTAAGAATCTCAATACTTAGGGAATCAGACATTTGCAGAGAAAAGAAATATAGGTCATTTGTTGAAAATTATGTAAAAGTCACATTTATACATGTATGTGTACATATGTGTGTATGTACTTCCTTTATATATTTTCCCTACACCAGGTACACATTAAATACTTTGCGTTAAACAATAGATATTGAGAAAGCATTACAATTTAGGAAGAGAGTGGTTTCTCTATTATATCGAGTCTGTTCTTCCTTTGTTAAAATTGGACTTGCTATAATGACAGATTTAAACTCTTTTTAGACACTAGGCCTGTAAGAATGGATCCCAGCTGAAAAGAGTAAGATTCCTGAGGGAAGACCTGTGAAGCTGCCAGATTCAAAATGCCTCAAAGTTTTACAATTTTCTTTAACATTTTCACTGTTAAGGACAGTCACAGTAGCATTTAGTGTCATTTGAGTTTCAGGAAACAGCAGCAGAGACTTTAAAAATTAAACCACCAACCACTACAGAGATAAGGGTCTACACGCTCACTCTAGGAAAAAAAAATAGCATAACATCTCTATTAATTGTAAGCTCTTCTGCATCTAGATCTTAACATTTAAAGCACATGTGCCCGTGTTTGTTGCCATAATGTAGAAAAACTCTTCCCAGTTGTTATCGGAAGACACTTTACTTTTCCAACAAACAATTTTATCCATATCTTTTAATTTTCCCTCTCGAAACACTTTCAAACACCAGAGCCTTGCTAAGATGGAGCATGCAAAGTACTTGCTCCCTAAATCTGATTATCACAGATGCAGAACTGAACTGAAAGCAGAATGAGGCTGCAGATGCTGTTTTCTTTTTAACAGCAACAGAGGTGATTCTGCTGCTTTCCTCTCTCTTACTTGATCTTGCAACATCTTGGCTGGTATCTTCCACAGGATTAAAAGCAATTAGGTTTAATCCTCCCTCTGTAAAGGGAAGAATATTACTCCGCTTTCAGAAAAGAGCTCTCACCACCTAGCTAACTGGTTTTAGAGTACGGATAACAGGATTCAGCATTATATAGCCACAGACACAAAGCAGGCATAGCAGATCATAGAATTTGGTTATGACTTGAAGTTCATTGGTTCAAATTCTGACTCCATTTCATTGCACAGAGTGCTGCTTGACTTGGAACATCCTTTGAAGCGTCATGGGGGATGTGCCCCAAGATCTCCCTCCCACAGCCTTGAGGCTGAGAGCTTGGTGTGTGCTGGGCCCAGGTGCCCATGTGTTGGCAGCGGGGGCCGCGGGGCTGGTGCATGAGGCAAGGCCGGGGTTGCCCAGTGCTGGACACAGCCGGTTCCAGCCAGCTCCAACGGCCCCACTGCAGCGCAAGGCCAGGCCTTGCAGCCACCCTGGGCCTATGTAAGAAAGGGCAAAACTTCCGGATACCAGTGAGGAGTGATGAAAAAGCAAAAGAATGAGGTACAGCCCCGTAAGCACCAAAGTCAGAGCAGGAGAAGAGGCAGGAGGTGCTCCAGGTGCTGGAGCAGAGATTCCCCTGCAGCCCATGGAGAGCCATGGTGGAGTAGGGAAAAGTGTGTGGAGGAAGGAGCGGCAGAGAGGAGCTGAGAGGGACTGATCACAGCCCCCGTTCCTGGTCTCCCTGCTTGGGACGGGGGGAAGTAGAGGGATCAGAAGTGAAACTGAGCCTGGGAAGGGGCAGGAGGAAGGTGTCTTTAGGTTTTGTCTTTGTTTCTTACTGTCCAAATCTATTTTAATTGGCAATCAATTAAATTAATTTTCCCCAAGTTCAGTCTGCTTTGTTTTACACTAACTGGTAAATGATCTCCCTCTCTTTATCCTGACCCCAGAGTTTTGCATCTTATTTTCTGCCCCTGTGCTGTTGAAGATGGGGAGTGAGAAAGTGGCTGAGTGGGCATCCGGTCACTGGCCAAGATCAACCCACCGCTGCATGGCTTCAGGGAGATGGAAAACATCAGCTGAAGTTCTAGAGGCAGAAAAGAAGTGTGATACAGTTCTCTCACCATACAAGTTGTCTCTAAGCAGTTCTGCAAGATCTCACTCCTGTCTGGAGATTGAAACAAAAAAGGTCCAGTTCGCCCTCTTACTAGATTGAAAAATATATTCCTTTTCAGGTTTTGAGAAATGCATTTAATTTTAGGAGAGGCCTCTAAAAAAATTGGTAGAAGATATGGATTTGAATAACCTCTGGTCTTTAGGCCTGTCTATATGAAGAAAGTAGCTTTGTTATATACCTCTCTGTTTAACTGTTCCCATATTCATGGTCCTGATTCTGCTACAGAAACCACATTGATGGGAGTAAAGAGAAGAATTGAATTGAATCCCTAGAATGAATTGGAGGTATTGTGTAAATATTTCATAGTGAATAAATCCAGAGTTAGTATTCACCACAGGCACCAAAAGGTGCTAGCTAATGAAAATTTTATAATACAACATATTTTTTTCCTTTTAGTTAAAAAGCAGTATTTCCTTAAAAAAAAAAAAAAGTATAATCACTTATCTGACGGTGTTTTCATGCTGTAACATAGACTTAAAAGTCAGTATATTTAAGCAAAACTGTCCAATTCATAGTCCTGGGATTTAAACAGAACAAAAGAAAGCTCTCTTCTGATGCATAGGATTAAATTTACCTGTTTCTTGCTGTAATACATTAGTACTTTATAGTCGCTCTGGTATGAAGCAATATATTAGATCTTCTTCATCTGTCACTTCTACATGATAAGTACCCATCATAGATCAGAAATTCTTATTATTAGTTCCAGTGCATAAATATATGCCCTTGTGCATTACATTTCATACCTTTGCTGTTATTCCAGGATTCAAGGTCACTCCTACCTTCTTGTACTCTGATCCTGCAGTGTATTGATGGTGCTTCCTATTGGCACATTTTACCACTCTGTGTGTCTGGGAGATGAGCAGGATGGAGGGAGAGAACAAGTAGACACACACAGGCACACCCAGCACTTATTTATTTTTATCTCAAGGACACTAATGAAAATATCAAACAATGTTAATCACTGAGCAGCTTCTTGGGAAAGTATGCTAATAATTTTCATCTTTTATGATAGTTCTCCTTCAGTACAGCTTGCTGGCACTTTTTGCTAGCTTATTCTCCAACTTCCTATAATTTCTGTTTTCTCCAGTTTGTCTAATATTTTATTTAATATCATATGTGAATTTATAGACATTTAGATAGGTTAGATAAACAGAATTTTCTATTTCTTGGGGAAAAAAAAAAAAAAAACATTCAAAAAAGGGTGTGCAATAGCCTAGCATGCTAGCTTTTGTTTCACTTTAGTGAAATTTAGTTACATTTTTTTCACAATTTCCTACATTTTTTTTTTGTTTTTCTAGTTTTATTCCTCTCTGAAGTTGTTTGAAATCTCACATACTTCTGAGGTTAAGTTAATGTACCTTTAATTTCTTCCCTATCTTCAGCTCTATGCTCCTCTCCTTTCCAAAAACAAACAAACAAACAAAAAGCAAGCAAACAAAAACCCCTGAGATATTAGCTTTGCAACATTATGTCACAATTCTTCTTCGACCACATTTCATGCTTGCTCAGCATGCCAAAATTCAGTTGTTTAAACTTCTTTCTCAGCTTGAATGTTTTAACTCTGCGCATTCAGTCACTATCCGCGCCAAGACTTATCTTTAAAACTTTCCACCTTAACACATAGAAGGTCTGTAGCATTTTCTTTATATTATTTTTATTTGCAATTTATTAAATTTGCATTTCTTATTTAAAATGTATTTGCATTACAATAAGTAATTTTGTGCATGTTTGTTTTCATTACTACAAAAGATTTTAAAATTAATTAAGGGCCCAGAATATGAAAAAAGTTGCTACCATTTCTGATTTTTTAGTAAAGAATGTAACAATGTAAAATAGGTGTCGTTTCCCAAGCAACAAGAATGATTACTTAAACACATTTTCTTTCTAAGGTAGCTGTCTGTACTGCGTATGCTAAGGGATGCTTTGCAAAGCAGGGTATCTAGAGCTCTGTTCACAAGAAGTCATTTTGGCGGAGTATCATCAGAATCTATTTAGCCAATGTAGGATCTAAATGTTATTTAAAAACAAAACTAAATTTTAAAAAGCTGCTTGGTGTCCATACATACCCCAAGCAAATTTGTAATGCTGATAGAGAGTAGAGCTACAGAATGCCAAAGCTGACAGAATGTCCCATTTGCCACCTGAATTCAAATTCCAACTTCAGAGTGTCTGGAATGACTAAACTAGTTATATATAAACCTAAATTTATGAATGACTTAATTATGAATTAATCTCACTTCTGCAGTGAGTAGCACAAAGTCTACATACCGATTAAATTCTATTCAGTAGCTTAACTACTGTTTGTTAAAAAAGACAAAGGGTCTTTGAAGGTCTTGTTGTTGGTTTTTTTTTTTTTTTTTGGATTCTTTGTGGCAGATGTTCTTGTGATTTCAGTCATGCCAGATCTAGTTCCTCTTGTCACTTGCACTATTGCACTGAAGTCATGCACCCAATGACTACAACTTGCCTGTCAAATACTGGTTATATTCAACCTGCTTGTTCTCCATAGCTTACAATTTATCTCTCTTTAATTTTGGTAAGTGCTGCGACCAGTTGTTCAATATCTTGGCCCTTGCCCATAAAATTGTTTTGTCCTTATAACCACTAGCTCAATTAATACAAAGTGGGTGGGAGCCCAGAGCAGACAGAAAGTTGACATGCCTACTAACTCCCAACAATCTTTTGTTTACTTTTATATGTATATTTTTTCTAGTGTTTAAGAACATTGCTAATAAAGCTGATATTAACTCAAACTAAAAGTGGATTGGGTTTTTAAAATAAGTTTTGGGATATTAAACATAATATTTCTTTAGTTTTAATAAGCTGACATGAAACTGGTTTATGCCTGCAGCCTGCTCTGCTTTACCTGGTGTGTGAAGATATTTCAAAACATACTGAAGGTCATGCATGAAGATAAATGTCAAACAGACCACAGAACAGTTCTGCTAAAAATAGTAAAATTAGGTTGGCTGGGTAAGACAAGATTTGAATTTGTCTCAATGATGATAAAGTACTGGTTGTTGTTGTTGTTGTTGTTGTTTCACTAAAAGCAACCTATAATCATTGGAAAAATGGTATTTAGATAGATGGAATTAGAGCAAAATATCTGCATTTTCTTCAATTCTATGGTGTATATCTGAGCGAATCAAATGCCCACTAGATGGTCATCCTTTTTTTGAAATGATGCTTTGGAAGAATATCCCTAATGTCTTACTCAAACACAATGGAATCTGTCTCTGTCTGTAAAAGAGAGAATATTGGGAATGTCAGTAACAATTAGGATCTTCCACATCCTGAAGCATCCACAGGCTGTGTGTGGGGAATATGCATAAATATAGGCAAGGAGGAAAAGTCTTCTGTTTTCTCTGTTTTCCAAACAGGTGAAAAATGGGAACACATGACGCCTTTGAATGACTGAGACTTGGAGAAACAAAAAGTTTCGCTTTTTAAAAATTTGATACCCGTATTTTTTTTCTTTCTCTCTGTATTGCTCTCTCACTCAGCAATTCACTGTCACAGAGCTATCACTGACAACGTCACATTTTGTCTGAGAGAGATCATGGCTTAAATGCAGTGAGAAAAGGTCAGTTTCAACTTTCCTTAATTTACACATAGGTCTTCCAGTATTAGGAATAAGGGAATATTGCTGGTTAAAATTCTAAGTCTATTGCTACCCAAATCGTTTTAATAGTTGGCAACATTTTTGTTTATGACACCAATAAGTAACACTTGTAATGGAGTTGGAAGGACCTAGTCTAAACAATGACATGTTATGTTCAAAAAAGCCTAAACAAAATTACAAATTACAGAGAGTACCTCTATTTGATTGTGTAATTATTTTGTTACTGACCATCACGTACATGAGAAAATAATAGTTTTTAGTTCTACTTGATGACAATCTATTCTAGAAATTCCAAAGCAAACCTTGTTTTTAGGTACTGTATAAGAAGGCTGCAACTGCATTGTCATGGAATGGGAGAGATAAAACAGTAATTGAAATAGAGACAGGTTAGAAGGGATTGAAACTGTGTTTTAAGGTGTTCTCAACAAGCACTAGCAGTTTTCTGGTTTTATGTTTCTGGAGTAAGATAGTAGAATGCAATATGGATCCTATTTATCTTTACATTTACACAGGATTATAATCATTATAATACATTTTTATTGGCTCTCTTTGCCAAGACAAATAGTATCACTTTAGTCAAAGAATTTAAAAAGAAAAAAGAAATTTAAAATAATGTTACTTAAAAATGGACAACAGTGACTGGAGAGATGCCAGGAGTGAGAGCAGAGATGAGTTACGAGCAGTCAGTAGATACTAGAGTGAGAACCTGTCCAAGAAGAAAGCAGATAAAGGAAGCTCTGAAGGAGCCACAAGGAGTGACAGTCGGAAAATAATAATAATAAAGCAGGAACCTTATAGCTCCAGAGTAGATGGCTACAAATCTGTTTCTTCTTGTCACATTCCAGTTTAACTACAGCAGTGTTAAACATCTGGTCATAAAACAATATGCTTTTAATCAGGAGCACCTTAATCAGGTGAATCCTTGTTCGCCTTACAAGGATTGCCACAGGTATGTGTTACTTGATGACATCTGATGAAGTAAAAGCATAATTTATTTTGACATATGTTATTAACATAAAATTTTCATATAATGTAGTTACTGATATAAATTTTATTTATTGACTTAAAAGTCTTCAAACAAGCTCAAAGCCCTCATCATCATCACAAAAGTACTTATAACCTAATGCTAGTATATTAAGATATGGATAATATCATGAAGAAGAATTTTGACAAATGCAGTCCCAATGAGGTCTCCTTTGTAATGGTTAAAAATAGCTGTTTCAAGGGCCAAAGTCCTTTTCATATTCTGAATTGAATCTGAAGAGGACCTAGAAATTGTCACAAGCATCACCTCTTCTAGGACTTCTGTCTTCAGACTTGCTGTGTTTAATCAAGATTGCAAGGCAAGTATTAAGAAAACAACAACAACAACAACAACAACAACAACAACAAAATTCTGTTCTATGAAAATTTACAAAACAGAAAGAAAAGGCTGCGAGTATTCTTCTCCATGCTGCAGCATAGTATGTGCTGCATGATGTCTTCTTTCTATTGGAAGTTAACAAGTAAGCTTTTTATTGAAGATATCAAAATCCTCCACAGTGGTATTGTTATGAGCAGTAGGTATGCTTAGGTTTTCTTGCTACTAATGTACTGTGAATGCAAGTGCCACTCAATTCTAAGCGAGAAAAAGCAAGCCATGGTAAATTAAATAGCACACAGATAGTTAGATTGCCATGAAATGTCCTTGAAGAACTGGATAGAGTTATCTTTCTGAAGAGCACTACTGAAGGCAGCACTGGGACATTAACTTTGAATGATCAGTAACCACAGAGGTGAGAAGAGTTTGCATTTTTTTGTAGTGCAGAATTCTAACAGAAGTTCACAAGGAATATCATCTGTTGCTTCTGTTATTCTTACTGGTATAAACTGTGTCTTATGATATTGATCAAAGGAGTATAAGAACTCTGAATGCTGTAAGCTAATTCTGGGTTAGTTTACTAATCCAATTAATAGCTGGATAGCTTAGCTGGAAATTGTTTAGAAAGTTTTCTTGATTCTCCAGTTTCATTGCTCTCCTTTAAAACTAAGTCTCTCTTTGTATGGAGCCAAGTTACTCTAGATTGACTACTGGGAGGGATGGAAAACAGAGATGCTGACACCCAAAATCCTAGTCTGGAAGGTAGAAATGTTACCACATTTGTACATATAAAAATGCTCAGGCTAATTTAAAGGCGTATTCAATGACTCCAGCAAAACCTAGCAAATCTTTGACAATGAAACAATTGCTATTCCAGGGTCTATATATGTGGTACTGCCAGCCCAGGAAATGAAACCACAAGCTTAAGGAGTGATTTCCAGAAGATGTAGTGATGTGTGGCAATGAATAAACACAGTATCTATCTATGCTTTATTTTCTGACTCTTTGCTTTATTCGGTAGCACACTATACCTTAAGGAAAAAAAGTCAAACATAGTAAAAGTTCTCTAATAAAATCTGTCTTTAATTAGAGATTGGGTGAAACTATACCAGAAAATTTAAGGGTTTTCTCAAGTCCTTTTTATATATGAATATAAAATTACCTAGGGGTCCATATTTTAAAATCATTATGTGCGGTTTTCATTTTATTTTCTTAAATTATGCATCTTTCATTATATTTGAATAAGATGAATCCATAAATCATATGTTAAAAAAATTAGTAATGGGCTTTGTATATAAATAATCTGTATAAGTAGAAATAAATCTTTTCTACATACTTTATAAAAAGTTGATCAATAATTTATATGATCTTTAAGCACAACATAGACATGAATATTATGCAAGATAGAATATAAGCATATGAACAGAAGGTGTTATAGGACTTCATAAGCAGAGCTAAAACTTAACCTATACTTTGATGTAAAATATCTATATTATAGAAAATGGCAAGCAATCTATGTAATCTTTATATTCTATAAACATGACTTTGATAGAAGTACTGTTCCTCTAAATCAGAGGACAAGTGGACTACAGCATTTTCAGAGAATCACAGAATGGTTAAATTTGGAAGGGACCTCTGGAGGTCATCTGGTCCAACCCCCCATGCTCAAGCAGGGACACCTAGAGCAGGTTGCCCAGGACTATGTCCAGATGGCTTTTGAAGATCTCCAAAGAGGGAGACTCCACAACCTCTCTGGGCAACCTGTGCCAGTGCTCCATCATCTGCACAGGAAAAAAGTGTTTCGTGATGTTCAGACAGAACCTCCTGTGTCGTTTGTGCCTATTGCCTCTTGTCCTTGCACTGGACACCACTGACAAGAGCCGGGCTCTGTCCTCTTTGCACCCTCCCTTCAGGTATTTATAGACATTGATAAGATCCCTCCTGAGCCTCCGCTTTCCAGGCTGAACATATCCAGGTCTCTCTTGTGCTGGAGGACCCAGAACTGAACACAGTACACCAGGCGTGGCCTCACCAATGCAGAGTAGAGGGGAAGGATCACCTCTCTGGATCTGCTGGCAATACTTTGCCTAATGCAGTCAAGAATACTCTTAGCCTTCTTAGCAGCAAGGGAGCATTGCTGTCTCATGTTCAGCTTGGTGTCTACCAGGACTCCTAGGTCCTTTTCTGCAGAGCTGCTTTCCAGCTGGGTGGCCCCCAGCATGTACTTGTGCCTGGGGTTGTTCCTCCCCAGATGCAGGACTCCGCACTTCTCCTTGTTGAATTTTGAGATTCTTGTCAGTCCATCTCTCCAGCCTCTCAAGGTCCCTCGAGATGGCTGCACAGCCCTCTAGTGAGTATGCCACTCCCTCCTAGCTTCCTGTCATCTGTGAATTTTCTGTGGATGCACTCTACTCCATCATACAGATAGTTAATGAAGATGTACTCATGTATTAATAAGATGTATTAATTTGTTGGTTAGCAGAGTTATTTCAAATAAATTTTCTATACCAAGAGCAAGTTAAAAAAATAAGTGCAAAAAGCAAGGTAAATATAACACAAAAGATTGATCAAGCTAGACTTGATTTTGACCTTTTTCAAAATTCAAATGCATTTAGCATACAAAATCGCAACCTGCCTGCTATTTTTATGAATGAATCAAGACAAATTAATGATGTCATGCCAATACATGTGAAGCCATATGCCATATGCCATAGAGATCCATAAACACACTTGCTTTTGCTTTGAAAACCACAATATCTTTCATGAACAGGCTGGTTAGTTGTTCAGTTATTTCACTGATTTTCTAACCATTGTTCTTGCTTACACAGGAAGAGAGTACACAAATGTCTTCACTATATCTGAACAATTGTTGCTCGTACTTGATCTTCAGTTGCTCATGTCAGAAATCTTCTAAGCCTTTCATTACAGGTTTACTGGGGCATAGCATGGCTTGATGTTTAATGTATTGACCATATGTGTTTAAACCATATGTGTTTAAACATCAGTATCAAGGTACCAAACCCACACTTGACTTTATGGTAGTTATTGTTATTTGCTTTTATTGCAGTAGCATTTAACTATCCCAGTCATAGATAAGGCACAGCATACCTGGAGTTTGCAATGATGAAGGGATTATATACATATATATATTCCTTTCTCAGAAGAATGCACAGTACAAGTGACAAAATATTAGGTATTAGTGGTAGAATGGTAACTTCACATGAAACCAATGTGAGCCCTGTGCTGCAAAGATAGAATTTAACATTTGAGTTTGTATCCAAGATTTTCATGAAAACTTGTCAGTTAATAAACAGAAATGTCCCCAAAATATTAAACTAATGAGGATGTGGCTTCAAATGTTAAGCCTTCAAATTATGTTCTAAAGCTTTTTTTGACTCATTTCTATGTGATTGCACTGCTACAGCAACACTCAGAAGAATATATTTTTCAGCTGATTCATATCATTATTTTTACTTTTTTGACATATTAATTTTTAGTGTAATCTTACGTTAGTTAGCAACTAGTCATATTAGTACGACAATGAATAATCATATTTAACGTCCAACTTTTACATGCAGGTTTAAATCTCAGTTGAAATCTATGCAAAGGGGACACCTAAATACTTCCTTTTAGGTATCCCCAACACACAATCATGACACAGGACAGGACACCTGAGGCTTTTTTTTTTTTAGAATTGTCATTAAGTTTTATGTGAATTTGGAAAAAAAAAAAAAGAATGCTAGACTACCAAGAAAGAAAAGACCCATGCCTGAGGAAAAAGAAGACCAATTGCTGATAAGTGAATCAATCATGAAAATCCACACAGTTAGAGAGTTTGACAAGAAATGCAGTTGTTAATTTGCTTAACCACAGAACTAAGTCAGAAGCAATTTTTTTCTTTCTATTGGTCAGCAAATATTCAATAACTTTAGAGTAAATTCATTATTATTATTATCATTATTATTATTTACCTAGAGGTATAAATACCTGTTTTTTAAATTATCTAGTTCATGAATCTCTGAAACTCTCCCTACAACTTCTCTCTCCAAGCTGTTGACAAATTGACAATTTACCACACGAGAAATTGGATTCCAAATATAGAAAAATTTTAACCCCCCTGTTTGTTTTTTTTTTTTTTTAAGTCAGATGGATTAATGCTAATTAGTGGTTAATAGATAATATATTCCATTCTGTTTAGCAAAAAATTGAAATTACTCTCATTGGTATAGCACCTTAGAAGCGCTCCACTTTTATCAAAATAGAAATAACAATATATTTTCTTTTCCAGTTTCAAAAATGAGACAGGCTGACATTCTTACAGTACATTTGTTAGTCTAAGGAAAACATCAATGGCAAGGTAAGCTGTGGAAATGAGTTATGCTTTCAGTTATTACTGCTTGGAGTTGTGACCTGAGATTCATAGTTTCTGTCTTCCACAATAATAAAACTTATCTGATTAAAAATTCCAGTGGAATGTTACTACTACTGATTGCACAGAGAGAAGCCTTTTCTTCTTGTTCTTGTTTGGGTCAAACAAATACAGAAATATTGTGAAGGAAGTTGGTTTCAGGATGAACTCTGTATTCAGGGATTCTGTTAAACACAATCACAAGTGTCATTAATTCAGGAAAAAATGGGATAGTATGTTTATTTTCATTCTTCATTCTTAGATACAAGATGTGATATGAGGTTTAGTGCTCATGTTAAATGTAAATCTTAATGCCATGCAGAGAAAGAAAAGAGTGGTTTTCCATTTTCAGTTATTTCAGCATTTAGGACTGTGAACACATTTAGTTCAAAGAGCTGATTTTAATATAAGCACCTAAAAAAAATGGAAGCTGTTCCTTCCCCTGTTCATTCTTTTAATCTAATTTTTAATTGCTGCTAGAAACTTTCGAAACTATGAAATGGTGCTGTGTGTTACGGATTTATGAGAGTATTAATGTCAGCTACGTAACACTGTTGCTGCTGCATGTGAATCATCAACTGTATTATCAGTGGTTTCATGAAATAAAGAAGAAAAAGCATCTTGAGGAAATCCACAAGTCTCATCCTAGGAGAAACATTTCCTGCACTGACCCCAGTGCAGGAAATGCATGGTTCCATTTCAAAACAAACCCCCAGAATTTCAGAGCACTTCTGCTCACATTTTTGGCTTCTTGGACTTAGAAATATTTGTCTGTACTGTCAAAGGCTTGTTTCTCCCAAAAGACTGACTAACGCTGAATTAACTTTGTTACACTGAGAGGAAAGACACAATTTGGAATAAGTCACTAAACCATTTTCATTTCATTCATCACTCCTCAGTTACTCCTTAAACAATTTTTAATTGCAGTTTTCCTAAGAGTGAAAACTTTTTCAACACTGAAAATGTTACCTGGGAAGATGATGAAGACAGTATATTAACAAGGTACCAACAATAATTTTACTTGCTGATTTTTACACAGATGTCGTAGGTTCATCATCACTGTATTATAGTATTAAGAGTTATATCTGTCTAAAACATTAAATTTTCAGCAGACAAATTCTCTGTTTACCAAAGATTTTTGGTAAAGAAATTAGCTAAGTTAAAAATAAATAAATAAATACATACATACATACATACATAAAAAGTTTTGATCGGAAAGATTTATTACAGTGTCACACATGCCTGTATTGTGCTCCAGTTAAGATTCAATGAATATTGCCAGTAATAACTTCTAACTTTCTGGTGTTCATATCACCAGAAAAAAACATTGACAATGTTAGAGTGAGTTTAGAAAAGAACAACAAAAATGATTAATGACTTGGTGGGACTGACGGAGAAAAAAAAAAGTTAATTAAAGAAAGCTTGGATAAACAGTTACAGTGCATAGGAAAGAGTTCTTCAGATGTATTTGGGTGTGTAAATCACATCAAATGTAACTCCTCGTTTGACTACCAGGAAACTTACTCTTCTATTGATTTTGAATGCAGTATACAGTTGAACTGAATGTTCTACTGCTTCTTTCATTTTTAGATGTAATGAAGGTGTATAAATCCGATTTGGGCTGATTTACATTAATACCATTTGTCTGTGTAACGTGTAGGATTGTCTGTGCATTGCTTTTGTGCTGGAAAAAGCCCTAAAATATACCCTTATATTATATGAAATACTCTTATTATCCTGTAGGGGATACAGGTGATCATTTTATGTTTATAGCTTCTTTTGCCAAGAAAATCAGCAAAATCTGAACCAGATTAATGGGGGGGGG
>VXAL01009511.1:31152-46377 GCA_013399475.1 Chauna torquata | reverse complement strand
CCCCCCCCCCCCCCCACGCACACATAAAGGGCCAGCAGTAAACCAGTATCTTCATCAGTGGTACCATTTATGGCCATGACTGCTATGGTAGTGGTTTCAGAAATACCTAAGTAGGGTACGGTTGGAACAAAACTAGGTCCAGTGGGGTAAGATGCTTTTTTGCAAGGAGGCAAAGTGTGACAAAACAAAGGGTCAAGGTGGATAGGGACACAGAAATGGAGAGAACAGGGAACAAACAGGGCAGTTGAATGAAAAAAACTTACTGGCCAATATGCCTCTCTAGCCAAGCCCTGAGCCTCATCACCATATTTTATCCCACCTGTTTAGTAAGCTTATTTTAAAATACTTATATTCTTAGTGTGACTTCACTCTGTATTGAGGTGGGAGGAGGGTTATGTTCATATTCACTAGCTAATGAGCTTCAAAGTGGACTAGCCAGTCAAGTAGGAGGCCATTGGCACCTGGAAATAGTCAAGGTCTGAGCTGGTGACTGGGTAAGGGTCCTGTGATCTGGGCACAGGTATTAGATGGTTATAAAGCCCAAGCTAATATTCAAGAGATCAGGGGATGTGTTTCTTTTTTCTTTTTTTTTTTTTTTTAGCTTTCCTCAGCTATCACCATTCCTTTCTGGCAAGTAATATGGTATTTTTGCACCAGCATTACCTCATCCTCTTCCCAGACTGTATATTGCACAAGTAGAGATGCAGGCACCATGATGCTGCTCAGTGGAAGAGAAAACAGGAATAATGGAACCTAAACTATGGGGCCTTTTTTATTTTCTTTTCCCCTCATCCAGACAGAATGGGCTTCAAACAGAAGAGGCAATGGTCAATGAGAAGGGACATTTCTTCTGCTGGCAACAAAACTATGTACCACTCTACGACCTAGCTTGCCTTTAGAAATTTCATTTTCAGCATCTGGACTGAAACACTTTAAGTAATAAGCTCTAGATAAAGATCTGAGAACTTAATTGCTCTGATGTACTATTTCCTCACTGAAAATTATGGAAATGAGGGATTACTTTATTTCCTAGTTTTTTTTAAGATCATATTAAGGTTTATAGCTTTTGTTCCTGAAATTAGTTTTCATGTTTTGCTGGCTCTGCTGGACGTTATGTAATTATGTTAAGAGTTCCTGTGGTTCTCATTATTCTTTCCTGCTTGCTGTTGGTACGTATAAATAAATTTCAGTCTTCCCTTGTGGCCTACACTGTTTACAGCTAAATTATTCTTGGTAAGACTATATTAGGAATGATACAGTTACTCCTGTTCTAGTGAGTCCATGCAGAACGCAGCTGTATTCTACTGGATGTTCTCAAGGGATGGCAAAAGGTGCGCTGGGCACTGCTGTTAATTTTTGTGACTTCAGCAAGTCTGCAGGAAGGTATGGCATAGGTATGATCTTGACTTTCTGTAGCTGGGATCGCAGAGTGGTGTTTCATAAAGACAATAACAAAAGCCATTGTGAAAGTTATGTTTTAAAATTAGTTTGGTTGGCACAGCATGCTTCCCATGGTCTGGGGTGATGTTAGGAATACTAGTCATTGTGTCTCTGCTTGTGCAACTCAGCACAAGACTTTTCACTAAACACCCCACAGTACATATGCTCATACCTTAACCATGTTCATTTACTATTATGAATAGCAAGAAAGAAATATGCTGCCTGCCTGGAAATCCCCTTTGAAATCCTAATACAACTAAATATTTGGAATAGAAGGTTTGGCCTAGTGTCTCCAAATAGAAAGAGGGATGATCAGCAATTTTTTACAATTATTATTCTTTCTCATACACCTGGAAATCTAAGCTATGACAAAGAGCACATTGTAGAAGCTTATTTTCTTTCACTGACTAGAAAAAGCTGCATCTAGTAGTGAATGGATTTCTTGAGTAGACATCTCTAGCACCAAAGAATTTCAATCTTTTTTGGACTGACTGCAAAGCCAAGTGAACAATATAAAGGACAGCAGAAAATAGTGTCAAACATGCAGGTGAATGGAAAAAAAAGAGGAGACATATGCTCTTTAAGCAGCCTTAATGGTTACATGATCTTACCTAGAAATCCAACAAGTCACTGGTAAGACTTTGGTGAAGTGTATAAAAAAGATTGTCACTTATTTCTGCCGCATGAACACTACTTATGAAACAGAAGAGGAAATGAAGGAAAGAAAGATCTTTAATAAAAACTAATGCAGTAATATATAGATCTGTAATAAAAACCTCAGTAGAATGTTGTGCTAGATTGTATAACATTAAATCTGACAACATCTTTAAGGTTTGAGAGTGTTACAGGACTATCTTTGGAATATCTTTGTGCTCATATATGGCTAGGTATACAAATAATTATGCTCCTAAGCAGCTGAGTACTGGTAATATATGTGATCATTTATGTTTGTATCAATAGCATCAAGTTTATAATAATGGATATAAAGAAAGAAATAGCGTTTTTTTATAATATTTTACTATGAAATCTGAATAGCAATAAGTTTATAATAGCTTTAACTTTTTTTAACCAGAGTCTTTCTGCTAGAACTCTAGGACTTCAGAAGTGATTTGACTTATGTGCATAAAGTCACCATGCATTTTTCCAAAATACAATATTTTTCATTTTTACAGATTAGTAGGGAACACACACTATTATTTATTCCTAAATAATTAAAATTTGACATGCATGTGCTGTTCTTTAATTACAGTTTTAGCATCTTTTTCATGTGAAACTGAAGTTGCTGCTAAAGATAACGCACGTAAGAATATATATCTATAAATTAGGAGAGGCAACTTGATTTTCACTGAACTTGCTTACTATTCTTCTTCTTCTTCCAAAATTGTTCATTCTTGTCCAGCTACTGTGCAAACACCATTCTTTACCACTGTTCTCCATATAAGACTGTTTTTTTATTTTTTTTTAATTAAAAAAGCACAATAATTTGTAGTATTGCTTAATCCCAATTTATTTCCATAACAATTACAATACATACTCATAAGTGAAATAGATTTTTCTATTGTTGCTAGTCATTTATTTCAGTGATAATTAAACAGGCTCAGACCATAATTACTGTGGTTTTGAAATGAATCCAGATCACATAAAACTGATGCAATACTTGTTAAATTTTAAGTTTATTTTTCAGAAGAATCAGAACTAAGACATTTTGTGAGGAAAAAGCTGTCTTCAGAGCATTTCCAGTTTACTGCCAAAAACTTAATGAGAGGGCTTATATCCCGCTCAATTTCTTAATCAAGGAAGCTAATAAAACTTCAGTCAAATCTCTCTCTCCACTTTCATTCATTATCCAAAGCAAATTTCTACTTCTTCCCATCATTTCCATCAATACTTCGTATTCTCCATACACAAGAATGGTGATAACTTCAGAGAGACTTTACAATGATAATCCCATTTCTGGTGTTAGGAAACCTAACCATACAAATCTTTCCTTCCAATCCTCCATCAAAGCACACTTATGATGCTGCAAAAATCCAAGTGCTTCATCAAGGCCATTTCCTTTGAGTTGTTCAAGCAAGGTTGAAGTCCATACTGAATATGGTCTTCAACAGGACCAAGTGGGCCCAAACTCATGTAAAGAATACCACAATATTATAATAATACCAGGGACTAACAGATTACTTATATTTAAAATTGCATTCCTACAAAGAATCTTTGAATATTAAGTTATTCTTCATCATTTCATTTGACCATGCTTTTCATTTTTTTCTTCTTTACATGCTTTTCTTTTTTCACCTATATTGTGTTTGTGATGAATCCGATACAGAATGAGGCAATTTTATGATTTTCCTCCAATCACCTGTTTTTTGAGAAATTGTTCTCCTGAGCAGTAAAATGTGTTAAAATTGCTGAATAGAAACTATGCAAGAAAGAAAATTATTGGGAAAATCTTATTTTCTTTAAATCTTAATCCCTCAGACCTAGTGTGTAGAAATTATAGTTTTAAGCAACCCCCTGTAAATTTCTAGCTCTGTTTGTACACCAATATTCTAGATCAATCCAGTAATGAGAGGAGAGTCTAAGAATTCAAAAAATTATACCATATTTGTATTACAGTTCTTGTATGCAGCTGTTGCTCCCCACAGACTTAACAAAAGATATAACAGCAATATCTTATTAGCTGAGAAACAAAGCTAGTATTTTTACAGCTGTAAAATGTCAGGTTGTGCCTTATGTCTATAATCTTATATTTGATGCCATCCTCCACTCTCTGGCTATATTTTACTCTTTCATTAGACAAAACCAAACCAAACAAACAAACAAAAAAAACCCACTATCTTCCTTGTCTTCTTTTCTCTCTGTCGTTTACTTTCCTTGCTCATATTGTTTTAACAAATATTGGAGACATGTTTCCATATTTTTTCTGTAAAAAAAAAAAAATTACTTAGGAGTTGTTCTTAATGGAAAACTTTAAAAAGATGGAACTCATTGGAGTCTTTATACAATTTCTACTTTCATATTTCAAACTGCTCTCTTGACTAAAAATTTTCTGCTCCACCCATTTCCATCCTCATTCCAGGGCCTGTATATATGGAATTTCCTCTAGAAACAGGAAATTCAAAGGAAAGACAAAGGTGTGGATGGAAAATGCTCCAAAAACCAGTCATGCTTAAAACCAAATGTTAACATAACAGGAGCCTGTCACTGCTCAAATTCATTTACACATCTAAAAATTTAATTAATTATTGCTGTAGTTATGATTTCAAAATGTTATCTATGCAATCAAAACAGAAATACAAAAATGTTAATCATAACTAATGTAGAACAGAAGCCAAATGTGCTTACAAAAAGTAAATTGATTAATTTAAACATAAGTGAATAAATTACTTTGCTAATCAGGAATTTATTGTAAAATGTTTTGTATTTTGAAAAACTCCACAGCTTGAGAATGATAATATGTTGTGAATTTTCTGGGTATATATTCTAGCTTAAAATGAAAATGAAAAACTGTTTTTCTTTTGGGGACGCCTTTTATTTTTGTTTTTCTGGAAAGAAGACACATTCTCCTTAAAAGATGCTTCCACTGTAGCACCAAGAGAATGTTTTTTACTGATTTTTTTTTTATTTCAGAACCACACTAATTTTAAAAAGCAAAAATTACAATGTTGTGCAAAGACTTCTGTGCATGAGTAACTTTACATATGTGTGATGAACCAATAATCGATAGGAGTAAGGTTGCCTACACATCTATGCTTTCATTCCACTAAGCTTTAAGAGTACCTGTAACAAAATTAATACTCTAGACACGTTATCGTCCACACCAAAAGCTACCTGTGCTTTTCAGTGTCTATTTAAATAGCATTGGAGTTCTGATATAAAAGCTACTGCATTTGAAATTTGATCTCTTTTCCCAACTTTGCAAGCACCTTAACTGTCAGAGAAGTTCTTTGTCTTGTTTTCTATATTGCAATACTTGATTATGTAAATAAGTGCAGGAGGGTAATTACTGTATGACCCTCTAAGGTCAGAGCTAGATACTATGAAAACAAGAATTATTGCAGAAATTTGATAATTAATCACAAATGTTCCATGATTATATGTATATTTTTGTCTAAGGAATGGATTTGGTGAACCTGTGCTAGATATTTTCAAAGGTATTTCTTTTTCAGACATTATCCTGATACTGGAGCAAAAATGAGAACCTCTTTTAAACACCATTTCACTCTGACTGCTTAGGATGTTATTTCTGGAACCTGTCTAATCACCTGAATAACCTGATTATTATGATGCTATTCTTAAGTAAATTACTGACATTTAAGAGACTGGTAGAAAACTGCTTACAGGAATCTATGAACAGCAAAAAATATTTCCTCACATTAACGTGATATTTTAGAGAATAGTGCTGTTGTGTGTTAACCCTGGCAGGCAGTTGAGGCCCAAGCAGCTGCTCGCTCACTCCCCCTCAGTGGGATGGGGAAGAGGATCTGAAAGATAAAGGTGAGAAAACTCATTTGGTTGAGATAAATAGTTTACTAGGTAAGGCAAAAAATGCACATGTAAGCAAAGCAGAACAAAGAATTCATTCACTACTTCTTATCAGCAGGCAGATGTTCAGACATTTCCAGGAAAGCAGGCACTCAGCACGTATAACAGTTACTTGGAAAGACAAACACCATAACCACAAATATCCCCTCCTTACTTCCCCCAGCTTTTATTGCTGAGCACAACACCATGTGGTGTGGGATATCACTTTGGTCCGTTTGGGTCAGCTGTGCTGGCTGTGTCCCCTCCCATCTTCCTGTTCAACCCCAGCCTCCTTGCTGGCAGAGCTGTGTGAGAAACATAAAAGACTTTGAGACTTTCTAAGCACTGCTCAGCAGTGACTAAAACATAGGTGTGTTATCAACACTGTTTTGGTCACAAATACAAAATATAGCACCTTGCAATGAAGCACTGCTATGAAGAAAATTAACTCTGTGTCAGCTAAAACCAGTACCAATGCCTATGCTCATTAATATCCAAAAGTATTAGTATTCTTTGATATGGCAAAATATATATATATATATGTAGTGAAATCTAATGTTTTCATTTCTCCAAATCCGTTTATGTATCTGCATATTTAACTGCTCTAAATTAGTCTTAATTTTGTTTTTATTTTATATTAAAACTTACCTTCACTGATACCCAAGTCAGACCTTGATCTTGTAAGTCTGGTTTCAGGGCTTTTTTCATAAATAGGGAGGGAGCTCAGTTTGTTTCTTAGCAGTTATGTCTCAACTGTAAGATACATTATTAAAAGAATTATTTCTCAGAAAAAAAAAAATGCTGGCCAGTGTTACCTCATCTAAATATCTGTGTATGTTCCAAAAATATGAAAATATTTGTATTGAATTTTAAACAAGCATGGAACTTACCAAGTTTGTTTAATAAGTAATTGTTCTCATGCTTTCATGATTGATAAAATCAAGGCTATTTGCAAAATAAATGCCTAAAAGTTGTCTACTCAACTGCAGTTGAGTAGAAAGTATCAAGTAGAAAGCAAGCCTGAAATTCTTTAATATTGTACTTTAATGATTTTTGAACACTGACCAAACTTTATTTTTAGCCACTCTCTTCAGAATGAAATTACTTAATAAAGCCTAAACTGAGACCAATGCTAGCTAGATTTTAAAGAGGGATAGAAACCTGAAAGACTTAATTTTCAGATCATCTAAACACATGCTTACTTTGCATACAGATATATGGGGGAGAGTTAAGTATTTTGGGACAGAACTTGGCCTAGGCAGCAAGAAAATCATAAGACAGAATTGGAGGAAGAGGAGAGAACTTCAGACATATGTGGGATTCACAGGTGCCATGGAGTAGAGATTACTGTAGTTTCACTTATGTAGGGAACATTATCAACGTTACTTTGTTTTTGTCAATGTCACCCTATTTTCCTTCTCCACTTCGTGTTGACAGTTTTAATGTTTAGCCTTACTTATTTCCATTGCTTACCAAATAAATTCCTTGCTTCTCAATTGTTTTTCTTTGCTTTGCTTTTTAGAAGCCATTTCATAATAACTTGTAGAATAACTGGCAGCTGCAGTCATATTCCAAATGAAATCACTTAGTCATTAACCCTTCCCATAAGTATTTTACAGCAAAATGCCTACACCTAAATTTTTGAACTAGAGTGTACAGTCTATCAGATACATAATTTCACATCAAGAAGTTCCTGTGAGTTTTGTCCTTCTTATTAGCCTCACTGACTTGGTCTTCTTGCAAATCTTTGAGAAAAAAAAAAAAAAAAAGAAAGAAAAAAGAAAAAAAGTTAGACATCCTTTATCAGATATATCGCCATCTGAAGAGTCAACACTAGGATTATATGTGCTTTGCTTAGTGGAATAAAGTAAGCAGCAACAGCACCTTCTCTCCAGTCATGCAGCATACACATATACACATCTCTCATTGACTTCAGTTACTTCTTGAGCTTACACTTAACTTCATTTCTCACTGCAGTTGATAACACATGATCTGCATCTTTTTCTTGGCATGTTACACTGATGCTTCTAGAAAGTCCGACAACATCCTAAATTAATTGTTGAATCAGGCCTGGAATTTATACATATGACAAGACTGAATAAATAAAAGTTTATTCTGAATGCAGGAGGAACAAGAACTTTATTACTGATGTTTGGAATGAACAGTATCACATGTTCTCATAATTTATTCATGTTTGGTTCCTGTTATGTTGCCATGCTTTCATTTTTCACTTCCTGGTAAAAATTTTGATGGGGGAAGACATGCTTTTACAGAACTTCACCTGGAGCATCAGAAATCTGCAGTCTTCTGTCACACACTTGGTCTTGCAAAAATCTCATTAAAATCTGTCATTCAGTTTCATGCATGAAACTATTAGATTTCTTGTCATTTATAAATACAATATCTTAAATACACATGGAAAAGCATTAGATATTTTATAAACTGCTTTAGAGAGCTATTTTTAGATCAGCTGCTCGCAATATGGTGCTGGAATATATCATGCAGCTGTTAAACCCACTTAATCTCACTTCTACTAAGAGATGGTTCCCATTAATATAACTGAATCCTCAAAGTCTGGATATCTGCAATTAACTCTGATACTAAAGAACTTCTGCTATTACTATAAGCCTTTGAATATCACTGAGCATTCTTCCTTTTTGACTGCACAATATATGTAATGTTGCAAAGATCTTTTGAATGCCTGTTTTTAATTAAAAGTAAAACAAAACCGAAACCAAACCAAAACAACAAAACTAACTATAATAGAAACAAAACAAAAGCAAAACAAACAAAAAACCATAAATTTTGCAGTTTCTCCTTTGTAAGGAGAGAAGAAGGAAGAAAGGGATGTGGATTCTTTCCTCCTGACACAGTCACTACAGCCCATTCACCTCATTTTGATGACTTCAGAGCGTAATAAGTGAATGCTTAATATCCCTATCTAGGAACCTACTGCACAAATGAAAGCATTATGCCTGTAGGCCTAACTTAAGTGAGTAAATCTTACCCAATCCCATTGAGAAACTGTTACAGTTAAATCATTGATAATTCTGTAGCAAGGTACGATGACCACTGCGCTTCCAAATAACAGCAGTTGAATGGAAGGACATTTTGTCTGCATTGTTGTTCAAGCTCCAGCACGCTTCATGTCTGGTTATTGCCAAAGGACTGGACTTGTCACTATAGCAGCTTTGAAGTGTTAAAGAATTTCTTTTTCCAAGGGAGACACTCAGAGTCAAATCCCATTGAGAAAGGGCTGCTCTACATGCTAAAAACACCTTTTTTAAAAAAAATCAATTGACAGTATTTTCTTCCATGTTCATTACATTTTCTGAGCATTAGCTTGAGTCTAACATTACTTTTCTGATATGCCGTGGAGTTTAGAATTTCTTTACAAAATCTGAACACTGCCCATCCAGCATGGTTTCCATGCTGAGCAGAAATAGTTTTGCTTGTTCTTTAACTTCATCTGTTGTAGCTAAAAGGCAATGTGTAAATCCTGAAAACTTCAAAGTCAACAAAGGATAATTGTCATTGCATGTATTATTAAACAGAACTCAAAAATTTGCAATTAAAATTCAGAATGTATATGCAGATGTACTTATACATATAGTATGTATATATATATAAGGTTATTAAATTCATAATTTGTCAACAGCAACAGAAAATAAAGTTCTCAATCCCAGGAGCTAGAAAGAAGAAGAAAAAGGACAAGGAAAATAATTTTTCTCTTTAAAAAGACAGTAACTTTCTGTGCCTATGGAAACAACTTAAAGCAGTGCACAGCATGAAAAACACAGCAAGATACTAAGAAAAAATGTCTATTGTGGGTTGCAGATTTCTTTCTTGGAGTCTTTTTTTTTTTTTTTTTTTTTTTCCTTTTTGTGTTATAGAGGAAGCCTTCTTCAAAAATACAAATGCTCTTTCTTCAGAAGAGTACCCTCCTTTGGTCCTTGCCCTGCTGGTTTTGCAGTGGCTTTGTTTCACTTCCCAAGTTTGCTGTGGAATTCATATAGTTCAGAAGTCAAAGGGTTGAATAGAATCAATAGAGACACTTGGACACTGGGAAAAAAAGTTAAAATGACCATGTAAAGCTTAAAAAAAGTTTTGTACAACAATCCTTGTGAGTCAGTAACACTTTCAGTTTCCTTTAACACACAATTGGTAAGATCTTAAATGAAGAGTATTTTATGGTTTTGCAAATGTGTATCAAGTGATTACTATTATAGATCGCTGAAGGTTGATTGTTGTAGGTTTCCAAATTATAGACTCACATGCAGCAGAAAATGGGTTTTTCTTTATAATTTGTGGTATTTTGTGCAAGTTTCCTATATGCTTTTTTTTTTTTTTACAAGAAAGCGATGTGTGATTTATTCTCTTGTAATAATTTCTAACCAGAGGTTTATTTTTTCTCATTTATTACAGAAAAAGGAGAAAGGAAGAAAAAAAAGTGTCTGTTTTAGTAAGAGAAATTGTCTGTAGAACTGAACTAGTTACATTGTAGAACGTAACATCCAGGTGAGTAAGAACCCTAAAGTTAATTTTGCATGATAAATACCAGACAGAGATTAAATATATCTTATTAACACATCTTAAGAGTAAAGCATTTAGCAAAACATAATGAGTGGTTTTATTAGTTAATATAAGTGTAGAAGTACTCACTTTTAGCATATTAAAATAGAATGTGTTAGTTTCTAATACTATAGCCATGGAACGATCTATAAAGATACATATCATAAGAGGCATTCCAAATGTTTTAAAGAATATCATAAAGAAGCCTGCTTTATACAATTAGAACAACAAAAGAAGAAGAAGGAGAAGAAGAAGAAGAAGAAGAAGAAGAAGAAGAAGAAGAAGAAGAAGAAGAAGAAGAAGAAGAAGAAGAAGAAGAAGAAGAAGAAGACATTCATTCAAACATTAAGCTGAGTGGGTGCCAAAGATTTCAGTCAATCCATATGCAGTGTCAACCCACCACTGTTCAGGAACAAGCACAATATTCGCTGAGTCAATACTCAGCAAAGGTAGCAGGTTAAGTCCATAAAAGACATTATTGGTACTATCTGTGTGGGGAAACTCAACAGAGTATTTTAGATGATATGGGTAAAACTCAGTGTTGTATGAACTGTGTTTATTGAATGAATTCTGATTATTGAAAGCTGGGTAAGTTTCTTAAAAAAGACAATCAAGAACCGTTGTACCAATTCTTCACAGTATCATACGCTCACTCAGCTAAACCCTCTTTGCTCTAAAGAAAAAATAAAAAGAACACACAATAAAAACCTTTTGAGGAAATATTGTTGATTTGAAGCATATTCCCAGAGGCCTGGCTAGCAGAGCTTCAAAGTCTATGATGCTGAGGTAATTTAGCTAAGTAGGAAAGCTATGGGTTATTTAGTGTTGCTTACATCTTCCATACCCGTTTACATATATTATGCCATGTTATCTTGGTTAGTTATCTCATATCTGCTTCAGGAAGCTATTTTCTAATGAAATTAGTGATTTATCCACTGATTTCCCTACTTAGTTTATTGAACCAATTCTATAATAAATCATACACTCCAGCTATCTGGTAAGAATAGTATATGAAAGTCCATGAAAGTCAAATTGAAGTGTCTCACTAATGTTGACAGATTTAGAATTAGGCTCGTGGTGGTGTCTTTTCCAGATATCATTTATGTGTTTATAAATGGTCATAGGATCAAGGAATAATTCAGGCTGGAATGGACCTTGAGAGGTCTCCAGTCCAATGTCCTGCTCAAAGTAGGGTCAACTCTGGGATTAGACCAATTTGCTCAGGGCTTTACCCTGTTGGGTCTTGAAAACCTCCAACAGATGTTGCACAGCATCACTGGGCAACCTGCTCCATTGCTTGCTTGTCCTCATAAGGGCAAAATGTTTTGCTTATGTCCATTTTGAACATCTCTTGTTTCAGTTTATGTGATTTTGACAAGCATGCACAGTCACCTCTTCCAGATAAAGATCTTAAACAAGACTGGTGCCAGATTAGACCCTTTCAGTACTGCACTTGGTACTGGCCTCCAGCAAAGTATGACCCACCAGCCACTAACCATAAAACCAGCTTTCTATCCATCTAATTTTTCTGTGTATCCAGACTGTAATGTCTTAACTTGGATACAAGAATATTGCAGGAGATGATGTCAAAAGCATTGTAAGTCAAGGTAAATGATTTTCATTGCCTCTTCCTTCATACAGAAATTCTGTCATCATTATATCCTAGAAAGTGATCAAGTTGGTCACACATGATTTAGCCTAGGTCAACCCCTGATGACTGTTCCAGTCACCTTCTCCCTCATGTGCAGAGAAATGTTCTACAAGGAGACTCACCAAGTGATCTTCCCAGAGACTAAAATGAAGCTGACCAGCTTGCACTTCCCTGGATCATCTTTTTGGCCTTTTCTGGAGTTGAGTAAAGATTTGCCTTTCTCCAATCATCAGCTCATGTCCAATCAGCTCCAATTTACATGACCTTTCAAAGTTAATTGGTGAAAAACTGGCGAGGACATTGGCCGTTTGTCTTCGCTCCCTGTGATACAGCCTGTTTGGTCCTATGGAAATTGATGGATTGAGTTCCCAGAGCTAGTCCTTGACTTGATCCTCATTCATTGCAGGTTGTTCTACTCTGACCTGAACCTTGCCTCTAAGCATAGAGGCCTAGGAGACTTTGTTGATGAGGACTGAGGCAAAGGCAACCTTATATGTGTCTGCTCTTTCTAAATCACCAATCCCATCAAGCAACTGACTCACATTTTACTTGTTCAATCTCACTACTAATGTAGTAGTAGAAACTCTTGTGACCTTGATGTCCCTTGCAGGTCTCATCTGAAGCTGAATTTTAGCTATTTTAGCATCATCCCTTCATGCCCAGGCAATGTTCCTAAATTCCTCCTTTTTACATATTTCTGTTTCTACCTTCTGTACACTGCCTTTTTTCATTGTAGCTCTGACTTGAGTTCCCTGTTTTGCCAAGCCAGTCTCCTGATAAACCTGCTTATTTTCCTGACTGTTGAGATGTACTGCTATAAGAATTGGAGCATGTAGTTTTTAAAGGGCTGCCAGTTTTCCTGACCTCTTTTGCGCTTCAGAGATGCATCCTATGGGATCCTACCTACCAAATTCCTGATGACAATTGCAATTACATTTATGATTGATTAATATCAGAAAACTAAGTTGTGAAATGGATGCTTAAAGAAGATGTGGAGACAGATGGAATCCTGTTGTAGTCTTCCTGTTTCTTACGTTTTAGAAATACCTGTTTTATCTTTTCTCTATATGCTAAAACTCAATTTTCAGATGCACTTTTATCTTTTACAGTGAGAATAATGTCATTACAATAAACATTCTTGATCCTAAGAATTTAACTTTCTGATGTGAATACTAATTTCCTATACACTTTACTCTGTCAGTCATTTAGAAATGTTTAGTTCTTTTTTTTATGAATAAATAGTAGCGTCAGAAAAGAAATATTACATACTTGACTATATTTGAGTCATCTTGTGAATACAACAAGATGAATAATAATAGTTGAATTACGTTTTCAAAAGAACGTTTTTGCTCCAAATAAAATAAATTAGTTATTTAACCCAGCTTCAGTTAATACACAAATGAAACAGAGATACTACTTTTTTCATCTGGTTGCTTCTAGCTGAACATTTTATGTTCGTCCACAGATCAATATACACAGTTATATTCTCCCTCCATATTAACATAGCTTGCCTCCTCTCAGTAATCTCGCTTATGCTGCATTTCTGATTTGATTCTTGGTGTATGTTTATGTTTTGTTGTATATGTACTTTTTAAGGATTGAGCCATCTTACTTAACAGCATTTCAAAGACTGACTGCTAGAAAAGACATTCTCTTTATTTTTAGCTTTTTAATGTCTTTTTTCCATATTTTTTTCTGGGTAATAGAGGTAATCATGTTATTCCTACCCACGCTTCACCCCATCATATGATACTTCTCCCTCTTTCACATTGAAGATCTGTAACACTTAACTCCACTGTATCTGGAAGTTGTTGGCATGTAATGTTAACTGTATAACTGCTGCCTTAAGTAGCCCACACTTTTTTCTGTTGCTGTTACCCTGCTGCAGTCATCTTGACCAATTCTGATTGACCACTCATCTACCACCTAGTGGAAAAGGGCCTGCCACTCTCTCTTTCACTGTGCTTGGAAGAGTGAAATCCTGTGCAGCTATTGTAAAACCCATATAATAACAATGATGATAGAGCCATGTAAAGAGAAGGAAGAGCCTACACTGCATCATGAATACCACAATATATGGTATACCTTGAGCTATTTCCCGAGCTATATCTCAGGAAGTGGTGGTTCTATTATTGCAGTTTTGCAATGCCTTTCTCTACATCTTGTATCCTAAGAGGTATTGTTCAGGCAATCCTCAAGCTGAAGCTCTTAATAACTCTGGGTTTAGTCTCCTCTTTTGATGGAAAATCTAAGTTGGAAGCTGTGCAGAGATAACACAAAGCAGAAGATGTAGGTTCCCATTCAGTAGTTCAATGGGAAGGCCAAAAAGTTTGTCTGCCAGTAATGATGCTTACAACTCAGAGCCCAAAGTCTTCTGAATGGTGGCATGTAACTTGGAAAAGAGATTGTTTCCTCATTGGTAATACAACTTCCGGAGATTTGTACCTCTGTTTTTCACCTTTACCATAGTGACTGAAGAGAAGAAATGGAATATATTAGCAGCTGATGTTTACTCTGATGGCAATAATTCTATATTTACAATATATATAGAGAGGATATATTTATTGGTACAAACATATGTATTTTCTGTGGATAATAATAGGGAGGATTCCTCTTCATTCCTACAGCTATTTTCTCCCTTCTCACCACCATACTTCTATAATACCCTCATTTTATGTAAAAAGGAGATAAGAATTGTGGAATGCATATGCCCCAGAGATTTTATATAGACATACCCATTAAAAATATATCTGTAAAATGCTTTCATTATCGGCAAGAGAAGAGTACTCTGTTGTACAGGTTAAGCGCTGATTTTACTCGCAAAAACTAGAGTCACTGTTTATTTGTACACAATTTAAAGACAAAAGTCTTAATCCAGAGAACAAATTGTTAGACATTGTTCAACCAGCAGAAATTGATGATATGCTTGGTTCATTCTATCCTTGTTCTGAAGTATATTGTTCTACCTGTCCTGTAAGGACTTCTTGTTTTTCAGTGCAAATCTTCATTTATTCCAGTGGTAAAAAGTACCTTCAATTAAA
>VXAL01009511.1:6063-31145 GCA_013399475.1 Chauna torquata | reverse complement strand
AAAAAAAAAAAAAAAAAAAAGGAGTTTTAAAACTCAGCAATTTTATATTTTTAAAACACAGTGTAATGCACAACCAGAGACCTCTCTTAACTTGTGCTGAACCTTCCCATATGTCATGGTTTTGGCTGGGATAGAGTTAATTTTCTTCGTAGAGGCTCACACAGTGCTGTGTTTTGGATTTTTGATGAAAATAGTGGCGATGTTTTTGGTTGTTGCAGAGCAATATTTACATAGAGCCAAAGACTTTTTTTTTTTTGCTTCTTGTGCTGCCCTGTCAGCGAGGAGGCTGGGGGTGCACAAGGAGTTGGGAGGAGATATAACCAGGGCAGGTGACCCAGGCTGACCAAAGAGATATTCCACACCATATGACGTCGTGCTCAGCCATAAAAGCTGGGGTAAAGAAGGAGGAAGGGGGGGGACGTTGGGAGTGACGGCGTTTGTCTTCCCAAGAAACCATTACGCGTGACGAGCCCTGCTTTCCTGGCAGTGGCTGAACACCTGCCTGCCCATGGGAAGTAGCGAAAGAATTCTTTGTTTTGTTTTGCGCGCGCGCGCTGCTTTTGCTTTACCTAGTAAACTGTCTTTACCTCAACCCATGAGTTCTCACACTTTTACCTTTCCGATTCTCTCCCCATCCCACCTGGGGAGACTGAGCGAGCGGCTGTGTGGCACTTAGCTGCCTACCAGGGCTAAATCACAACACCATATAACCCATAAACCCTAGTGATCACACAAGCAGGAGGGACTGGGAAAATCTCTTTACTTGGTCCTTTAAATCAAAATGTTCTTATAATCATGAAGGGGAAAGGGTCATTCATTTGGCAAAAAAAATATTGGTTGGAAATGTTGGTTGACTATATATACACACACACACATAAATACAGAGAAAATTAAAGATGGCCAGAAGATCATTACACTTTTCTGCAGTAACTTCTAAGATTTTTGATTGATTTTCTATGAAGTAAGTAGTGTTTTGAGGTTTGCTTGACTCTAGCATGAAAAAAATCTTGATAAGCATTTTCCCAAAAATGTTTAGAAATATAAATTTCAGATTAAAAACTAGTTCAGTAAGTACTTGAAGGACTTAAACATTCCTATCAAAGCAGATGTAGTAATCCTTAAAAATATTAACACTGATTAAGGCTGTGAGATGGATATTCAGAAAACATGCTGAAATCTCAGAAGCTCGCAGCGAGTATAATTGCTATACTACATAAAGGACTGGTTCTATGAAGAGCAATGAAATGGCCTAATATTCATACTCTGTAATATAAATCATACAGATCCACCATCTTCATTCATTTTCCTTCTGTTTCCATATCTTAATCCTTCCATAGATAAAACATTCCAACATCCATTTGATTGCGGGTTCTGCTCACTTGCTTAATGTGAACATGTGAATAAATACTATGCTAATAGGGCCCTTGTTGGATTTGGAAAATAAAAAAAAAAAACCAAAAACCTGATTTTAGTCTTCCATGCTAAAGGGATGTATCACCTTATTCAGCAGTACTTTTGCAATACATATGATGAAAATGGATTCTGTCAGCATAGTGCTGAGTAAGCTCAAAGTCACCTTTAAATTGTTACTATCTTTAATATTCTAACTTTTGTTACAATTGTTGTTAAAATATTCAAGTAAAATATGATAGGAGCTCAGCTATTCTGTCTTTAGCTTTATGGTAAATGAGACATATTAGATAATGTGACAGGCTACCATGCAGTAGAGCTGACCAGACTTCTGTCTCTGCATGAAGTGTTTCTGTTGGTGCCCATGATGTAATCAAGATGTTGTTGATGTTTTCAGCCTTTTCTCTTCTTCTTTCTTTCTTTGATTTTCTCAAGGAGACCTTGTTTTAGCTGGCAAGATAAATCCTTTTTTTTTCCCTCTCATGACCACTCATCGTTTTTGTTCTCTCTCTTCTTCTTATGACAACCACACCACCACAGATGTCATCTCACTACATTTCTTGAAGGACATGCTGGGCTCTCTGACTGAAATGTCAGTCACCATCAGTTAGACTTAAACTACAGCAAAATGGAGGAAGGTGAGGAAGTCATGTGCTGCAATTCACACATTAACATAGAAAATAGGTTAATTACACTAACTCAGATGATGTTAAAAATATACACAGACAAAACTCTGTAATCTGCTTAAGACAAAAACACAGATAAAGTAAAGAAAGCTCTTTGGAAAAATGAGAAGTTGCTGAGGCTGAATGAAATTGGGTTTTAAGACTGCTTCACAATGGCCACTAAATCAAAGTTTATTATATCATACTTTTCAAATTCAAACTCTGAACTTGGCATAGAATCAAGCATCACAAATCTAGGTCTATCTTATATGTTAACTCTGTCCAGATGGCAGGCAATATTCCCTGTCTTCCTAAGTCCATAACCAATTGCTGATAGCTCTTTCTGATGACCTTCTAGAAGAAAAAAGAAATCAGATGCAGTGTGCGGCTTTGTTGTAGGCCATGACAACTGAACATCAAAGGTTTTTGCAGTGCAAACAGTTTCATATCCTCTCTCTGAAGAATGGACAGACTTATTGTCGGTGCTTTTTAGAGTCGAAGGGGAGGTTTCTGCAAGCACTTAAACTCACTGTGTAAATTAAAAAGGCAGCAACTTTTTTGCTGACTTTCAGATGACTGTAGTAAGTTCAATGTAATACAGTATAGCTCAATAAGTGTTTATCTTCACTTGAATTCCACTGTTGTGCAGTGCCAATATTTTGACCCTGATCATTGGCTCCAGCATTCTTGGAGAGTCTAAGCTAGGATGCAGACCTCCTGATTTAAGAAAATTCCAGAGCTTCATCACACAAAAGCAAAATATTTTACTTCATTTCTAGGATTTTGAGGATGTAAACTGTGTAGGTATAGGTTATTTGATGACCTAACCAGGACCAAGCCATGCTCAATTACTTTGCTGGGACTTTATTTAGCACAAACTCCTTTGTCAATCAGGACAAAATTTGAGCTGTAATGCTCACAGCACCTTTTCTGTTACCGTTACTTTTCCCAGTTGATGAAAGAGTAATTTAGCACAGGTGCAAAAGTTTGCTAGTACATCTCCTTGCCCAGAACATGAACAGACGTATGCAGAGAAACTTTCACTTCTTTGTGCAGAGGTGCTTGAAGTCAGAAGTGACTTAGCTGAAAGACACTGAAAGAAATAGATCTATATATTTAAAGATTATCATTTTACCAAAATTCTGTTAAAATCCATGAACCTTATTTATAACTCCCAGGGTCTGAGCCACTCCTCTTGTAGGAATGTGTTGAAATAACTTTTTTTTTCTTTACTTAAACCCATCATGTTTAATGGCAGTTCATACCACAGAGAAATTGCTGAGTTCAACCTAGTTTCCTGTTGTACACTGCAAGCAATGTGAGTGGACTTAGCTCTCCACAAGCAACTCAAAGAATTTTGGCTGATACAAAAAGAAGAGAAATCACTGAAAAGGAAAGTAATATAAAAACAACACACAAAGTATCTTTTTGTTCTTTAATAAAGACATTGACTCTTTTCCAAATGATACACCCTTCATAGCAATGACAGCAACATGGCCATCTTAAAATTACTTTACCTTGACAGTATTTATTTCCTAACCTTAAAGCATTGTTTGTAACTTCAACACCTCTCCAACGTACTGTTTCTTGATGATGGTAATGATGGCGTCTTTAATAATAGATGGTGTTTGGTCTTATTTACAAACCTAAGGGTATGGCATGAACTTTGATGTTGTTTATTTTCTCTTTATGCAACTGTAGGTTTAGTGAGACTGAAAACAATACCCTGTAAGAAAATGTAGGCAGCCATATTTTGTATTATGCTGTCACTGAACATTGTAATGAACACAGACTGACAGCAATACTTCTTATAGTTTTTGCTTTCAGCATACAAATAAAACAATCATGCTATAGGCTCTTCCAGCACCAATTTTTTCTTCTTTAAGGAAGTCTGTAACACCTGGATGTACAAAGTGGTTTTGTGTTTGCTTGTGAACACCCAAATATTAGATTCCCAAACCACTCAACAATTCTGTAGTGGTGTGTAAAGTGTAAATTTGCATATTAATATCTTAAATTTATCAGATTGTTAATGTGCACTTCTTTACTAATAGATTGACATAACTGATTCAAAAACAATAAAATAGTACATAGTATGAAGCAGGAAAAGCCCAGGTGGGTAAGCCAGTAGAGATGCAATTTATGTTTCTCTAACAACAATTTTCAGGGAATTTTATAAAGGTAGGTCTGCAGGCTCCTGTGGGTATTAAAGCCCAGCCAAACCCATTAAATGAAAACAAAGTTAAACAAATTCACAAAAGACAGAAATAGCCTTTCAAAGATTCACCGGAGTACTTTTTCTGTGTCTAATCTAAGCAGCCATCATGGCGAGATTGATGGGCACTGGCAGAGATGCATTTCATGAGGTGGCTGCCTGCTCGTTGGTATTAGAATGGAGCTATCTGTCTTCATTGTGCTCCATTAACATGCCCCTCAGATCTATCAGGAAAATGTCTACAGTTCTACTTTATAAATTATTACCTCTGACAGTTAAATATTTTAGATCATATTTAGTAATATTGCTCACAGATAATTCTTCATTTGCCTACATATTTTTATGGCTTAATTTCCATACTTATTTAAAAAGACAGAATAAGTTTTTTTGTTTGCTTATTTCCTTTAATAGGGGTACTTCTAGTCTGTGTGTGATAAAAAATGGTTTTTCATTTTCTTGACTTCAACAGTGAGATGCATAGAAACAGAATAGTGGAAGAAAATCTTTAAACGTGTTCTATGTCAGAAGAAGACAGGTGTTCACTAACCAGGATACATGTTCTTTAAAGATAGGTATGCCTGTCATTATTCATATAAAGGTGAACAATCAGTGCATGGAAACTATATTTAAAATTGCTTTCAGTGCAGAACGTAAAGCAGATATCTGACTCAGTCATTTTGTTGTCTGTAGTTTGGNTTGTTATCTTTGCCCTGCAGACCAGATAGACTTTAATAACACGAGATGTTATTCATTTTACATTTACTTCAATGTCCTCTCAAACTGCACAGCTAACAGTTTGCAGTGCATTTTTGAAGGGAGAAAAGAGAAGTAGAGAAGGGTACTCAGTGATTAATAATTATGAGCCTAAATTTAATTTGATTTCAAGGCTACGTAGTTTTCAGTCTGAAATGTTTTAGTCTGGCTTACTAAATAAAAAGATCCTCTGCTGCATATTTTTTTCTGTTAAAGTTCCCTTGGGAGATGTTTTCCTGTATGGAATAAACAGTGCATCTAACAGCAAAACGGTCCTTTCTTTTTTGAACAATGATAAATAACAAATATATACCAATGTTTGGTAAGGAAGAGGAGAAATCGAATGTCCCAGAAGCTATGAGAAAGAAACCACTAATATTGTACTGCCCAGGCCCTTCTGTATGACAATGTCAGTGGTCCAGGTGGGACTTCAAAAAGAGAAGAGTCTAAAATGCCCACAGACATATAGATGTTTTCTTAGAAGTCAGACTTAGATAACCTTTTCTGTTGGTTGGTTGGTTTTTCTAATGCTGCTTTCTAGCCCATTTCAAAAAGTATGGAAAAAAAAAAAAAAAAAGGATGATACAATAGAGGAGTGAATTTCCAAACTGGAAGGTTATCAACTTAACTGCCCTGATCAGAGATGCAAGGGAGAGCAACTAGGAGGAGGGAATCTAGTAAGCAAGAGGGTTTATAAAATGAGAAGTATACATGGAAGAAAATATAACTTGACAATTTAGGGAGCTATAATCAAAACAATTTAGTTCTAGTGCAGGTGAAGAAAGAAAAAAGAGAAAAATAATCATAGAAACAATATTAAGAACATATAAATGGATATCTGTGAGATATGCTTACAGGAGAAAACCTAACCTAAATGACTGATCTGAGAATACCAGGTGACTATCTCATTCTACTCTGAGTCTATATACCATATTGATAGTAGCTGAGGGAAGCTAAAAGGTTGAATAAGTGAGAAGGTTTAAAAAGTGAGAAGAATGTGGTACTTAGATAAGGAGAGTGTTAAAATCTTGTATTTGTAGCAACCACATATCTTGCTATTCACTTTTCTTTGTTCCTGCACCTAAGAAGAGTATAAATTAAAGAAACTTTCCTCACCTTGAATTTTAAAGGTTTGAAGCCATGATCATATTGCCTATGAGTGCACTTCCTAATGAAAATATTCTATTAGTATATAATTCATAAAATTCATCAGCATTCAGTTTGGATTGGTGGTACTGAAAGTTAAGCATTTTGAAAGCCTTAACTCTTTAATGTGCAGCTCCAGCTTGTAAATTCACCGTAGCACTAAAGTAAAAACTACAGAATATTTTCTTCCTTTTGCATATAGTTCATTATGTTTAAATTTAGTACCTTAGTATGAAAAAGATTTTTGCATGTGGAATAGCACCACTTGTCGCATTAAGCATATGTAGCATTTAGAAAAGCCCTTGCAAAAGCAGGTGCCTTCATTTTACCAATCATTATGTAAACTCACGTAGGCTCACGAAGATGATGACAAAACTCATGAACGTAAGCCTGCTTAATCTTGAGAGTATAGCTGGTGAAAATGAATTGGTAGATGACCTTATCACCTCTTCACAGAGAAGCCTGTTGCCAATATTTTTAGATCATTATGCATTTCAACTAATTTCAAAGCTGATTTTAAAATAGCAATTTCAGGATGGCCAGGTCTATATTTCATGACAGAAAAAGAAAGAGCTCCAAATAAGGACAGATGCTATGCTTTGATAATAAATAAATAAATAATCTAGATAGAATAAAAATAACTTTTTTGTAATTTTTGGTTTTGTTTTGTTGTTGTTATTATTTGTTTGCTAAATGAAGAGTTCTATCAATAAACTAATAAAAAAAATCACTGGGATTGATTAACTAATAAATTAATTACTAACAACTAGTTTGGGAGAAAGGAGAGCTCACTCCTGGTAACTATTCCATAATTAATATTGAAAGTTCTGCCATGAGGAACAAGGAAAGTTCAAGCTGCATAGGCTTACCTTCAACAGATATTTCATCTCTATTTTCACCTCTATTTCAACAGCTATTCATTATCTGCTCCAGCAGAATGCTATACTTTGTTGAAACTGGGCCTATATGATTTAAATCTTTCTGATTTCTTACAGTGATGTTATCCAACATCTTTGCCACTGTGAGCTTCACAGCTTCTTTTCTCGCCTCAGCAAGCTGCTTGAAAAAGCACATGGGGAGTGCAGTTGATCCAAATAACATAGCACTGTCTCTACCAGATGAGGATACACATACAGACCATCCAGCATCTTGCTCAGAAATCATCCAATACTAATACCAAGGGTAGATTGTACAGTACTGAGTACAAGAGCAGGCCAAGCAGTTTCACAGAAATCTCACTCTGCTTCCAGTCATGTATTACAAAGCTTTACAAAACTGGCATATTCTTACCGTGTGAAACATAATGGGGATAAAAAAGTCAAACCCTTTATGTTTTTTCGCCTATAGCACTTAAACAGATCCTCAATAAATGACTGCCACAACCAGTGGCATCCATTTAGCCTGTGTTTGAATGGTCTTGAGTGTGATGGTAGTAATGAGCAGGTTGTGGACTGGTAGATTGTTCTCAGGAAGCACGCAGCAATCACTTACTGTAAAAAAATATTCATGTCTAATTAGCCACCTGATACAAAGGACCTAAACCAAATTAATGCCACTCTGGCAGAAGAAGAGGGTATTTAACTGTGAGCAATGCTGAATGTGAAAGAAGTGTTAGGCTTATGAAAATCAATGAGAATTTAGGAGACTAAAAAAGAGGTGTAGCTGTTTGAAGACTTTAAACTATGCCTTGATAAACAACTTTATAGGAAATAAATTCATATTTAGTACATTGTGCCCTATAAGATCTACAAGTCTCTGGTAAGTCAAGGCTAACTTCTCTGGTAAGTCAAGGCTAATTGTATGGGGTTTTTTTGGATAAACAGATGACCATATCAAACAGCCAAGAGAAAACACTTTGGTGCTTCAACAAGGCAGTGCAGTTATTAAATAGCTAGCATTTGTCATAGTTTCAAGATCCACAGCAGAAAACTACAGACTGGTGGGAAATGGTATTTCCTGTTCAGAAAGTGTAAAAAGGAGTTCATTAATTTTATTGTGATGACAAGTAGCAACTCCAAAACACATTTACAGGCATGTAATACCAAGGACTGTATAAACAGAAAAAAAAAGAAAAAATATATTTTGCCTCAGATGGTTTACAATCTGGATTGCAGAAAGTATACGAGAGACTATACAACTCCAGAGAAAGTAAAGTAATAATTTAGCTACATGAAGATAACATCCAGCGAACAGCCAACTAGTCTTAGGTAACTTAAGATAACTAATAAATCAGGGGTGATGTCTGTTAACCTGAGTTAGAATGACCATTGCTAAACTTCCCACACGACATCCTTGTCTCTAAATTGGAGAGACATGGATGTGATGGATGGACCACTTGGTGGAGAAGGAGTTGGCTGGATGGTTTCGCTCAAAGAGTTGTGGTGAACAGCTCAATGTCCAGGTGGAGACCAGTGACAAGTGGCATTCCTCAGGGGTCAGTACTGGGATCAGCACTATTTAAAATCTTTGTCAGTGTTATGGACAATGGGATTGAGTGCCCTCAGCAAGTTTGCTGATGACATCAAGCTGAGTGGTGAGGTCAACACGCTGGAGGGAAGGGGTACTGTCCAGAGGGACCTAGATGAGCTTGAGAGGTAGGCCCATGAGAACCTCATGAAGTTCAACAAGACCAAGTACAAGGTCCCGCACCTGGGTCAGGGAAATCCCAAGCACAAATATAGGCTGAGCAGAGAATGGATTGAGAGCAGCCCTGAGGAGAAGGGCTTGGAGGTGTTGGATGATGTGAAGTTCAATATGAGCCAGCAATGTGCACTTATAGCCCAGAAAGCCAATTGCATCTTGGGCTGCATCAAAAGAAGCGTGGCCAGCAGGTCGAGGAGGTGATTCTCCCCTTCTACTCTGTTCTCATGAGAACCCACCTGGAGTACTGCATCCAGGTTTGGGGCCCCTGACATAAGAAAGACAGGGACCTGCTAGAGTGAGTCTGGAAGAGGGCCATGAGGATGGTCAGAGGACTGAAACACCTCTCCTATGAAGGCAGGTTGAGAGAGCCGGGGTTGCTCAGCTTGGAGAAGAGAAGGCTCCATGGAGACCTTATAGCAGCCTTCCAGTACCTAAAGGGGGGCTGCAGGAAAGATGAGAAGAGACTCTTTATCAGGGAATGTAGTGATAGGACAAGGGGTAATGGTTTTAAACTGAAGGAGGATAGATTTATATTAGATATACGTATGAAATGCTTTACTTTTCACTGGAACAGGTTGCCCAGAGAAGTTGTGGATGCCCCATCCCTGGAAGTGTTCAAGGCCAGGTTGGATGGGGCTTTGAGCAATCTGGTCTAGTGGAAGATGTCCCTGCCCACGTCAGGGGCATTGGAACTAGATTATCCTTAAGGGTCCCTTCCAACCCAAAACATTCTATGATTCTATGAAACTGTATCAGCAGAAGAGGTAGAGGGGTTTAGGTCTGAGGTTTGGAAGGAGTATAGGTTTTCCTATATTCTGATTCTATAATTTTCATTCATGGAAATCACTAACACCTAAGGTGGCTGAAAATACTTTCTTCAACAAATTTCAGTGTTACATACTCTGGAATACCAGAGATGTACTTTTTTTTTTTTTTTTTTTTTTTTTTTTCCGGGAAGAAATAAAAGGCNTTTTTTTTTTTTTTCAGGAGGTAACTGAAACAAGGCATTATGCTATCAAGAGAACAGGACTAATTGGTAAATCAAGAAGTCACGATAATAGACAAATGCTGTAACTTAAAACCAGACTAGCAGACAGCAGTTGCAGGGGGTGACTTGCAGTTACAAGCTGAGCAGATGCATAAATGTAACAGAAAAAAAAAAAAAAGAGAGAATGGAGTAAGAATATGGTTAGGAAAACTGCTTTAATAACCTATGCGCTTACAATGTCACTGACTGTTATAGGTACTTGTATTTTTAGAGCCCAATTCATATACCCACAGGAAGATATCTAAGTATTTTTATATGAAATTGTTGAGATATTGTGAAAGACAACGTGACCCCATGAATCACTGCAAACCAAAAGTTGCTCTATTATAGAAATTTTGAATGCATTCTTTCATGTTCAGCCAGCTGGGTTTAAAATTCCTCATTCCTCTCTTCTCATTGTTAAGAAAAGCAGACCATATTTTACTAAATAAAAGCATTGTCCAATTGAGTAATTCAATGAAAACTCTCTGTAACTGCCAGAATGCTTCAGGATTGCAGTATGAACAAAACCAGGAGAATAAATTTTCACAGGTAGGATTCATCCCCCTGGATTATGGCATACATTATGGTAGCCACCCCTGTCACATTGTTGGTTTTGCCCACAAATAAGATTAAGCAAACTGGCAGGTGGGAATCTGAAAGACTCTGAAATTGTGTTCGCAAGCAGTGCGAGTAAGTGACAGAACTAATTCACCATCACGTGTGTTTTCAGGGAGCAGAAAGAGCAAGGAAATACAAAGCTGTGATAACTTGTGCAGGACAAATGTGTGTTAGTGCTTTCTAGAACTGATGCTGGGGACTTGAAAACTTATGTATAAATCTAAATGGGAAATGTAAAGGAAGAAAAAAGTCTTTGAAATGTACAAAATGATTATCCATTCTGAACAGCTGTTGGTGTATATTTTCTACCCAAAGACAGACTGGGACAGAATGATTTATTACTTTCTAGTAGTGTATATTGCCATGCATTTTACTAGATCTGGTATTTGCACAAATCCATGCTGCAATTATCATATATGCAAAAACATTAAAACACAAACATACATATGCTTACTTTCTTGTTTTAGTAAAAGGGACTCTGTAGCAGTGAAAAGGTATGTATTGTTTACTTACTAGAATATAAACGTTGCCTGCAGTTTTAATATGGAATGAGGACCTGTACTTGGAGATTCACCTTGTTCTAAGCTAGTCTTATTGAAGTACTGTAGTCTTAATGTCTGTATGCCTGTGTAATCGATCATAAGAAAACTGGAAATAAGATGTCTACGTAAGTTGGGATATTTTAATGGTAAACATTGGAGAAATACAACACTATTAGTTTTACTTAGCAAGGAGGACAAGATTATCACCATCTTACTGTTCAGTCACATGCTTTGTCTAAAAAGGTTTGATGAACAACTCATTACCATATCATTCTATGGACTCTAATCTACTAATGCAGGTGCCCATGTGGTGCCAGCGGGGGCCGCGGGGCTGGTGCATGCGGCAAGGCCGGGGCTGCCCAGTGCTGGACACAGCTGGTTCCAGCCGGCTCCAACGGCCCCACCGCAGGGCCCGGCCGGGCCCCGCAGCCACCCTGGGGTGCCTTCGGGACAGCCTGGGGAGGAGCGAGCAAACACCACATGGCAGGGAAGGGTGAATGGGAAGACATGTTCCATGGCCCCAGGGTCTACAGGGTGACTGTAGATGTGTAGGATGATTACAGGATGTCATCTACAAGAAAGATGGTGAAATTTAGACCTTAGACCCTGGGGACAACTTGCTCTGAGCATCCAAAGCAACAGCTGTAATGAACATCTGGGAACTTGTGTAGATTATTAACTTTTAGAATATATCAGCTGTATAGAATTAATGTTTTCAAGCAAAATTTTCCTGTAACAAATGTAGCAAAGAGAAATGTTCTGCAAAATTATGTTAAAAATGTGTATTCCAAGCAACTCTATTTCATTTTGATAAGTTTTGTTTCATATTAAAAGACTTCCTCATGGCCTATTCTTTCCTTTCTCAACAGAAGAACTCTTCCCTGTTAGTACTGCTGAAGAAGAAATAATGACTCTCTGGGTGTAAGGAGGAAGATAAAGATTCTGAAGATGCTAAATTCCAAATCTTTTTATATGTGAGACCAAACAGGAAAGTGTCATGAGCTGGGCAATTTGTGTTCTCCAGAGGATGAAAGAATGAAATTTCACATCTGCAGTTCCAAAGAGGAGTCAGGGAAGGGAAGGGAAGAGCAAATGTTTACTTGACTCCTTTCCTTCTAGGAGTATTTTAAGAACTTTTTCTTGGTTACATTTCTGTTTCCTTATTTTATCATCATATCCTCACTAAAGAACTGTAATGTTTAGTAGTAAGTCTTCTTATCTTTATGTCACTCTTGGTTATACCAGAGGTGCCCACTCACACTTCTCTAATACATATTTTCAAAACTTAAAGAGCCCATTTCTTATTTGGCTCACACTGAGGCAGTTAAGGAAAACCATCGTCTTAGGTATGCCCAGAAATACAGAAGGCTGAAATATTTATTTATATTCTCACTAACACACTTTGAAAAACATTAGAGAACAGATTGAGATAGTTTAAATCCTATTTGCTATCAATATGCATTTTTAATGATAGATTTTGTTGGAAAATTTCATATGTTACAGCCAGATCAGGGAAAAGTGGATTAACAAACATGCTAACTTTTTCATTTCAAATCAAGAGTGCTAATGTGTAAAATAATGTGTGGGCAATGAAAATTTATGAAAGAAAGACTTAGTCCTAAGGCCTTAGTTTTTACCCAGCAGTGGGAAGTGACATGCTAGAATATCTAGAAATCAGTTGGTATACTGATGGATAGACAGTCTTTCTAAATAGACTCTTTGTCAGGTTTATATCAAGTTTCCAACAGTAATTGAAAGGGTGGATACTTAGTTCGTATTAAAATAACCCTTTTCTGCACGGCTGGAGAGAAGCCTCGTGGAAAGGGACCTGGGGATTCTGGTTGGGGCGAAGTTGAACATGAGTCAACAGTGTGCTCTGTCAGCCAGGAGGGCCAACCATATCCAGGGGTGCATCCAGGACAACATTTCTAGCCGGTAGAGGGAAGTGGTTGTACCGCTCTGCTCTGCGCTGGTGAGGCCTCACCTCAAGCACTGTGTGCAGGTTTGTGCACCACAATAAAAGAAGGACATGAAACTATTAGAGGGTGTCCAAAGGAGGGCTACAAAGATGATGAAGGGTCTAGTGCGCAAGATGTAAGAGTATGTTTTCTACTTTATTAATATATACATTTTAAATGACATCCAAGCTTCCTATGCTGCTGAACACATCACATTCTTATTACGAAAGAACATAGGAATGCAAAGTGGTATGGTTTATTTCCAGTGTTTTATGTTTGCACATAGTGCTTCAGAGATAAAGCTATGATGAAAACTAATTGAAAATTCTCTGGATTTCCTTATGTGTCTCTGAGTGCTAAAGGCTCCATGCAGATTTTTTTTTCTGTTAGTCCCCTTGGGAAAACTAAAGCACACAAGTATTGCAAAGTATTGTTCCTAGCAAACAGTTGACATTTCAAGCATGGCCAATTGGTACTTATTATGTTCCTATATTCATTTGCATCAGCTTGAATATTCCATAGCAATTACTTTAGTAACCATTGACAAATTTATGTCAGCAATGTGCTTACACTTGCTATTATTTTAGTTAAGGCATCATCCTTATACATATTGTTAACAGAAGAGAAATACTCCAAGTAAAACAGAATGCTCAATACCTACGCTTGTTAGAAAGTATGAAATACAAAAACTGCATGAGTGTGTATGTTGGCAAAATAATCTTTCTAACATTCCAGGATCTCTCTTTTCCCAATCTATTCCTTAAATGGACCTGTGGACAGAAACTGATGGCATTGTGCTAGATAAATATAACAGAAAAGCAGCCTGATTGCAATTTATGCTGATAATACACTCCCTCCCTTCACTCTCTTCCTCTTTCTGCCTGACTGTTTGTTACAGACAATTAAACATGTGATAGATGAACCCTTGGTTCTTGGTTTATACTGCAAACTATACAAAGTTTAAAAACACCAATATGTAATATGAATGATGAGCCCTTACTGACTAATTTGCATTTCAATTGGCCTTGAAAAGGATTGTGGGCAATAAATGTTTCACTGTGATGGCTGAATCTGAAGAAAAAAAAAAAAATCTTTTATCAACTGGATAGCAACAGAAAGTTACATGAAACCTCAGCCTATTTTTCTTTTGGAATATCCAAATGCTTTAATACATATGTCACTGAAAGGCAGAATGGCAAAACAAATGATATGTATCTCGATTTAAAAGTATTGCTACTGTGTAAAGGAACTGAACCAATTCCCATAAGATAAAAAATTTTGCACATAAGTTGGTCATTTCAAGTTGTACGCTTTCCTCATTATGAGATGCACTGCCATAATAGCACTGTCTGGTGTGCAGTGAGTGGACTGGCTTGATTGACTGCTGCATTAAGTGCATCTGTTATCATTCTTCTTGAAATCATTGCACTTGATGATAGGATAAAGGAAGCTGATGAGTGTTTGCTATTTTGTTACATTACCACAAAAATACAGGAAAAAAGATTTCATGTATGTAAGAGAGACGCTGGAGTTTTATTTGTTTAAGTCCATGCTATAGGGGAGTAAAACAAGCTAAAATACAAACACCATAAGATTTGATGGGTAGTTAATTTCCCTGTCGAAACTAAGAAGATTAAAACTCTGCCTTCAGATTGCTCAGGGAACAGTTTTACAAACCCTTACTCCAACTCAACTCCTCTCAAGAACCCCTACTGATTTTCTGGAGAAGCAGGCCTTTTTTAAGGAAATCACAGTTTCACTGAAGACAGGTGCCACCTCTGAATATAGTTTTCCACTAAATGACACACGTCCAAAATCCCTTTGTGCTGTGCCTTTGGAATTTGTAAACTCACAATTTAACTGGGCTGTTATTTGAATTGTAGTGGATTAGGCTTTTAACTTAACTTTTAAACTAATTTGAATCCTAATATCTTGATGTTTACTTTAGTTTACTCTGTTCTTAATGGCATGCAAAATTAAGTGAGACCTAATAAAGTAAAACCATTGGAAGGTGTGAAAAAAAATAAAAGCATTTCATTGGTTTTTACTGCTCATGAATTATGTTAATGAATTGCAATTAAATCCATTGAGTTAGACAAATATTTCCTCACTGCTAAGTAGCTGATAGTAATTGTTCTATGTGAATAGGTTTTGTAACTTTTATCTGCTCTTTTAGCTAGTCATGAAAGTAAAGCATAGCAGTAGTGTGTAATGTAACACTTTAATATACTTCAGAATGTCAACTAATATTCTTTAAAATGTAATATCATATTTTTTTATATTCATTCATTTTTAAATGCCCTCCAAAAATATAATGTAACTAGGATTCCTCTAATAGAGTCAAAAATACTTGTTAGTACTTATTTTATGTAAATATATCCAAATAGTAATTCTTCCAAATACTCTTCTGTTGCTTTAGAGATCTGTTATAAGCTATTATTTTTCTGTGATAAATCAAAAAATTAATTAGCATTATGATCTAATCTTCTAAGAAATGTGAAAACTAAGCACAATCAAAAATTGTGCTGAGGTCCTAACATTGTAAGACTGGAATATTTTTAAAAATATGTTGCCGTCTTAAAATATTGTACAGCAAATATGTCTCTTCATTTTATAGATAAATATCTAAAACCAAGTATCGGTTGGTTATTAAGTTCTTCTGCAGTCTTACTGAATGGAAACAAATAGACCAGAGTCTTGGTCCCTTGGGAGGCAAAGAGACTTCTGTGATAGATATTAGTGGAATCATGGTTTAAGCATCCACATCTCCCATATAACACATCAGGAAATTCTGCCTCCTAGTAAAAGGGGAATGATCTCGTTACTCAGTGTGAAGTGTGATTATAGCGTGGTGTTTTCTCTGTTCGTCTTTATTGTAATAAAATGCTAAACATTGTCATGTAGTACTTTAGAGGTATAAAATTAAACCTCTCTCTATATACTGCTACGTAAAGGCTCCATTTCATAATGGTAGAAGGCTAGGCCCATTCTGTTCCCTGAGAAGAATGCTTTTGCCCATGATGCTAATCATTTCATTGTTACAGATACAATACTTTATGTAATCAAATTTGAGCTCAATTCTTTATATATTGCAGGTTTGGATCCAAAGTATACAGCTGTCTATTCTTAGATTTCATCCTGCTGCAACTCCTTTGGCTAAGTGTACAGTTTTCTACTGAAACAGTTCATTTTCCAGTAAAATGAGTAATATAAAACCATTTATAAAATTTGTCTCACAGCAGTACCTAAAGAAACATCTCTACTGGCTTATATGTATAGCAAAACAGCAGTGTCAATTTGAAGGAACTGTAGTGTGCTAACTATATCCATGTAATTGTATTGGTATTATTTTTGTATGAAAATAAGTGTCAAAAGAGATGACAGTGTTGCACAAGGAAAGGTTTATCAAGCTTCAGAGGAACAAGTTAATGGGGTGCGTCTGATGTACACAAAGAGGAAAAATTAGCAGGAATCAATTACAATACTAGTAAGAATGTTATTGATGACAGAAAATTTGAAGAGTGCTTTCAGAATGGAGAAAAACAACAAACAAACAAACAAAAACAAACAAACAAAAAGACATTGAAACTTGAGTCTACTTTTTCCTTACAAGGATTTATGACCCAGGCAAATGAGAAAATTAACTGACATCAGTAAGACTTGCAGATAAGTTAGGAGTAAAGAACTGAAATATGCATTTGTAAGAAAATCATTTCTCTGTAGGATTAATAGTATACGAAATGACTTTAAAAGGAAGTAATTGACTTTTTCATTGTCAGATTTTATACCTCTGTACATCCTTCACATGAAATATCAATTCTAGCATAAGCAGTGATTTCTTTACAGTAAAGAAGTGTAAGAATTTTATGAGAATTATATATATATGCCTAGTATTGATACATATTGCACATGTTCAGTTGAATTGCATCTCTAGCAATGGCTTCTGCTGATTTGTTTCACCACATAAGGATATTTTTGAAATGTAATGTAAAACGGTCTGAAAAGAACTGGATCTTATTAGAAAAAATAACTGCTGCAGGAATAAGTCAATACATCAACTAAATAAGCCAGTATTAAATTTGTTGATGCAGTAGGACACTTCCACAGGCTACTTAAAGAATACCAGAATCTTTTTTTATAGTTATGAAATGCATATAAATATGTGAATACACATCCATACACACTAAAGGAATCCTTCTGTATTTCCAGGATAACAATTTTATAAGGAACAGTCTTAAACATCAGAAAAAATGAATCATTTTGTGCATTGAGCCTGTGTTGGTCTATGAAGAATCAAAGTTAATAATATTCCCACTGGTATGTGGCACAAGAGAGAAAGTTTTGGAACAGAATGCAGAATTAGGAATGCAGTGGATTGATTAAACAAAATTTACTCAAAATGCTAATTACATATATTCTAGATGTGACAACATCAATGCAGGCATATTTTGCAGAAAAGACATACCCAAGGGGAAACAGATGAGGTGCAAGGTTGTGACCCAATATTTATGTGTTATATTTAACACACAAATGTTCCTTTCTTACCGAAATTTTATTATAGCTATTAGTATTATATAAATCAATATCATCTTTACAGTTATATGGTGGAAAGTCTTCAGGAAAAGTTACACAAAAACAAACAAGTGGAAAATATGATAAGTATTACACTAGAAACAGTATTGTAAGCTAAAAGATAACACACCCTATATGTTAAGTCAGGAATTGATTTTTAGTGTGACTTGCTTTAAGAGTTTAATTGAAATACAGGAAAAAAAAGTTACCATTGGTAGTCTAGGATGCTATTAAAAGGATGCTAACATTGTACACTTAAAGCTCAAATCATCTAGTTATTGCAGAAAATCCCCACTGCACACTTAAAATCCTTGTAACACTTTCAGTTTTGTTATAATTAACTTTGTAGTGTCTGTATCTCATCTTGGGTGTTATGTTCACACTTCAGATGTTCTTCCTTGTCTTAAGACTGACATAGCTAGTTTTCCTCAAGAAATTTGAAGCATTTGAGAGTTGAGATTACAATGAGTCATCTAGTTCCTGAGTGTTTTGCCAAAAGGATGGTCGTGATGATCTGAGATAGACTTGGTGGATTTTTATATGATTTCTTATAATTCTCTAATACCCATAATTTTCTTAAATATATGATTTACACTTTCTTAATTGAATTCTAATTCTATGTTGTACATGGTTTTTTTTTTTCTGTTCTCTTTCTAATCTCTAAAGCTGGTTTTCCCTGACTGTCTTAGGAGTGGTGCTGTTTAATATCTTTATCAGTGACATAGACAGTGGGATCGAGTGCACCCTCAGCAAGTTTGCAGACGACACCAAGCCCAGTGGTGCAGTTGATACAACAGAAGGAAGGGATGCCATTCAAAGGGGCCTGGACAGGGTTGAGAGGTGGGACCACATGAACTTAATGAGTCCAGATGCAAGGTGCCGCACCTGGGTTGTGGCAATCCCAGACATGAGTACAGGCCGGGAGAAGGACTCACTGACAGCAGCCCTGCAGAGAAGGACTTGGGGGTTCTGGTGGACAAGAAGCTTGACATGAGCCGGCAGTGTGTGCTTGCAGCCCAGAAGGCCAACTGCATCCTGGGCTGCATCAACAGAGGCAAGGCCAGCAGGTGGAGGGAGGTGACTGTCCCCCTCTGCTCTGCCCTCGTGAGGTCCCACTTGGAGTCCTGCATCCAGGTCTGGGGCCCCCAGCACAAGAAAGACATGGACCTGTTAGTGTGGGTCGAGAGGAGGGCCATGAAGATGGTGAGAGGGCTGGAGCACCTCTCCTATGAAGAAAGGCTGAGAGAGCTGGGGATGTTCAGGCTGGACAAGAGAAGGCTCTGGGGAGATCTCACTGCAGCCTTTCAGTAACTGAAGCAGGCTTGTAAAAAAGATGGAGAGGGACTTTTTACATGGGCAGATAGTGATAGGACAAGGGGGAACGGTTTTAAACTAAAAGAGGGGAGATTTAGATTGGATGTTAGGAAGAAATTCTTCACTCAGAGAGTGGTGAGTCAATGGAACAGGTTGCTCAGAGAAGTTGTGTATGCCCCATGCCTGGAGGTGGTCAAGGCCAGGTTGGATGGGGCCCTGAGCAACCTGGTCTAGTGGGTGGCATCCCTGCCTGTGGCAGGGGGCTTGGAACTAGGTGATCTTTAAGGTCCCTTCCAACTCAAGCCATTCTATGATACTATGAAAGGGTTAGGCTCCATTTGTAACTACTAACCATGATGTAACCATGTTTACAGTCTGACATCATCTGTTGGCTACACGTTTTTATACCACAGATTGGAGCATGAATCAAAACTATCTGCTCAACCTCAACCAAGTTAAAGTATTTTAAAAACAGGTTCTATGTTCTTTTATAGTCAAGATTTAAATAAATTTAGAATTTGCAACATGGCCTCTAGTAGTTAAATACCTAGCTGGTTGGTTCTGAGAAGAGGAATTGTAAAAATCACAACTCTGCTATAATATATATCTCTATTTGGAACAAGGAAAAATAATAATAAAACAAGGAAAATAAATAATAATAGTTCAAATGTTAAATTTCAATTAAAAAAAAAAGGTATTAAGACTTAAATTTGGATACAACCAGGTCACATTATCTCAAAATTTTATCTACACAGTTGTTATTTATTATTTGAAAAACTAAAGAGAACAGAAGGCAGATTTGATTTATTCAAAAGCTGAATCCATCTGAAATAAATGCCAGATGGACTACCTGAAGATGTTGGCTTTCCTGCAGTTACCAACAAAAAGACACAAATTTTTGTTCTTCAATTTTCAGTGCGCAATTTAGCTCCTGGAGAATTGTGCTATTTGTATTCAACTATAACTCAGACAAATAATATTCTGTAGAAATCAATAATGTTGATTCTATTAAAGATGCGTTGCAATTATTTTATGAGTAATCGGCAGTTTCAAATTACTCCACAAGTCCTTAAAACTTCTTATTTTGCAAATGATAATACTTGTTTTGCATATTTTTATGGCAACGCTTAATCAGGAGCTAAGAGAAGAAAATATTCTCTCTTTTCCTTCATATATTCCTTGTAGAAAATAAATTCTTCTCCAATGACTGCACATGTCTTGCCTCATGAAAAAGCTTACAGAAGGGTCCTCTTTGGTGCTATTAGGAGCAAGGCTAGACAAATATTTCAGTTTTAATCCAGCAAATGAACATACACTCTGGCTCTGGTCCAGCACAGCAGCAACTCACACTGATTTATATATATGTTATTATTAATCTTTTACATATATATTCAAATGGTTTGATGGACTAGGAAAAAAAAAGAAGACTCAGAACACACGACTTCTAGCAGTACTGTCAGCTTGATAATGTCTATCAGGATAAAGAAGAATCAGATCTCCAGGCTGAGGAAAAAGAAAAGTACAGAAGAAGAAGCAGGACTTTTTGGCTGTTATATTTTTAGAGGTCCTTTAAGGTCAGTTTTTCATTTCCTTTTTGTTGTTTGTTTGTTTGTTTTGTTATTGTTGAATTTATATATCTTTCCAATTATTTTTTTTTCACCTTATACTCCTAAACAGAGACATCAGAACAGTACAGCTGCTAGTACTTGTGTGCCTGGCTGCAATTTTGTCCTTCCCATCCACATGGATAGCGTTGAACTATGCCATACAAACGGCTTTACAATATCATCTCTGAGAACTATGTTTCTTCATCAATGGAAATATAGGATTAGTTAATATTTTGCAATGGTAATTCAACATTCATTTTATTAAGGTTTCATATTCTAAACAAAATTTTTAAAAGATATTTGGATGTTTCTTGGTAGCCAGAAAAGAACCCTGTCCTGGAAGTATTTACAGCCGTGTTTATGGTTGCAATGGGAAATAATCCCAGAGTCTACTTTTCAGGTGTGCACAGAAGAGCTCCAACCTGTATGATAGAAGAAAATTAGAAATGATGCATTTATGTTTCATTCTGGCACTTCTGTAAAATGCTATACTCATGTTATATCCCATAAGATAGTGTTAGCAAACTGTTATGTTAATGTATTTGTTAGAAGAATGAATCAATTTTAAGTTTTGAACTATGTCTTTGATTAAGTAACCTCAGCTAAATCCAGCATACTTTTGGAATTCATGCTAAATTTGGGAAACAAAGTGCCAAACAACCATATCTCCTGTTTCTGTCTCGAAAGACCTTAACAAAAGAAAAACGTAATGAGTGAAATGATACACTGACATGTTTATCAGGTTGGACACTCAGTCTAACACTAACTGAAACACTAGAAATTTGTCTTATTTAACTAGTCAGGCATTCCTTCAAACGTGTTTCATATAAGCATCTGACGACCTTCAATTCTATCTGCAGTAACACTTAAAAACCTGCAATATCTCTGTTGGTAAGCTTGATGTAAATTGTAATTAGCAACTACGTTTATTCAAAAAAAAAAAAGCCATAATAGTTCAAAAATGCCTAAAGTAATGACCATAGACTCACATCTTTCTAAAATGTCTTATTTTTCAAAGGACTAAATTGCAGGTTTCCCATAAAGAACATTGGCAGACATTTCTAATTTGCGTAAGCGTAAACTTCAAAGATGAACAAGGTGAACAAACCCATAGGAGAGCTATCATGAAGTTGCACTATATGAATGAGTTACTTTATAGACTTTGATGTGATAATTTCACCTCATCTCACATCACACTACAAGTTTTGGCTAGACAAGCCATCCAGGCTTCCTCTGTAGTTAGGAGGGTATCTGCAAAGTAAGATTCATTTCATCAGCTGTGGAACTAGTGGATGGAATGGAACTAAAAAGGGGTACCTCTCACCGTTGACCATAGAGGATGCCTTAGAGTAGTCACTAGTTAACCTAACTAGTAGTTTCGACCACCAGTCTCACTCTTAAATAGATAAAATTATATCATCTGATTTTCACCTTTAGTTTACGTTGAAAATAGATTCCTTTTCAATCAGATTCCATTCTCATTTCAGATATGGAGTACTTTTCTGTTATTATTATTTATAAAATAAATGAAATGACAGAAATATTTTTGTATATAAGTTCTTGTTACTTGTTATAAGACCTGAATAATATGCAGTGTTTCTGTTCTCATCAGATATTTCTTTTTGATTCTGACAATATTTAAAGAAAGAAACCACATGAGGCATAGAAAATTTTAAATATTCTCTTTGATAAAAAGTCTAAGAATGTTGGGACAGACTGAGAAATGATGAAGCAAAGTTAATATGACAATTTCTATAGATTTCAAGTTACTGGAATTTAGTTAGAAGTATATCAAGCAGCTGAAATTATTTTGCAAATGTCCCTTTCTTGCATGTGATTCACAAAACATTAGGTATTTTACACTTGCTTGTAGGTCATTTTCGTCATCGGAAAACTCAATATATAAAAAAAATTAAAAACAAACAAACGAACAAACAAAAAACAGAAAGCAATCTACGCAGCATTTTTTTCCCTGAATCAACTTGTTTCTGTCATTATTTTCTTACCTCATAATTTTTAACAGCAATCACTAACTTTATATGGCTTTTTATGGAAGAAAAAAATCTAGAGTTAAGAAAAAGCTCTCCTGGATTTATCGTTAAATTATAATTCGTTGGATTTATGGTTAGTTTATAATTCACTTCAGATGGTATAATGAAGTTAGACAAAAATCATAGGCTGTTTGTGCCAGAGGATATGCAAACACATTGAGGTAGCAGCAATTTTGGAAGCATGTTTAAATCAGCACTTGGGGAATGAGGGCAGGAGGCAGGACGTGGTATCACTGATGAAAGAGATTGGGTCAGGAGGAGTAGATGGCCTGGTGTCAGTCACTATAAGCAGCTGCAGTAAGTAGCCTAAGGGAAGAACCATAATGATGTGCAGCAGAGGGTCATCTGCCAAGCAGTGGAGCAGATGGATGGGTTAAAAGGTGATCTGAAGAAAAAAAGGTAAAAGCTGAAGATGATGGCTGTAAAGAACTCTGGAGAACAAAAGAAAGAAAGAAAGAAAGAAAGAAAGAAAGAAAGAAAGAAAGAAAGAAAGAAAGAAAGAAAGAAAGAAAGAAAGAAAGAAAGAAAGAAAGAAAGAAAGAAAGAAAGAAAGAAAGAAAGAAAGAAAGAAAGAAAGAAAGAAAGAAAGAAAGAAAGAAAGAAAGAAAGAAAGAAAGAAAGAAAGAAAGAAAGAAAGAAAGAAAGAAAGAAAGAAAGAAAGAAAGAAAGAAAGAAAGAAAGAAAAGATACCTTTATATACAGGTAATCTTTTCATCTGCAAGTGATTCTTTATGTGCTGGAAAGAAATTATTTCACATGAGCGAGAGGTGCAGGGTATAATATAGGAATTTTTTCAAGCCTTCTGTGTATTCTGCTTGGGTTGATCCAGCTCTTCAAAAAAGTCACTTCTAATTTCAGTAACTGCAATGGACATGTTATATGAGATGAGGTGATTTTCCTTTCTGACAAGACAGATTTTTGAACAAAGATAATGTAGGGTTTTTCTTTCCTCTTTCGTTTACTTAAATAAACCATAGAAAGCTGCTTAAATAACAGATTTCTAGATTAAAATCACAAGAACGAAATTAAGCACTTCCAAATTAAAAGTATAATTATCATTGTGCCTAGATTTAAGAGGCAGGTAAGATGTTCACCTGTTGAAAGAAGATGACTATTTTCCTTTGAAATATACTACAAATCTCTGATTCATTAGACTTCACGTTGTGAATTATATGCGTAATATACTTTTAACTATACTTCTAAGGCTACATTTCAATATCATTAAGATGTTTGACTCAGAAAGAAAATAAAATATCAATCAAGGTGTACATCACTACAGAGTATACTTCAGAGATTTGACAGAAGTTGCTACTACTGCTGTGTATAATTTATGCTTAAGAAACAAAACCAAATTAATGCTAGCAGTTACACCACAAAGGCCCATGTATTTGGCTTATACAAGCCCCTCACTGGCCAATGCTTGTGGTGCCCAAGACACTTCAGAGTTAAATTCAGCCTGGCATGGAACCAGGATATGCAGCTAGTGACAGTGGTCATTGTCAAAACTGGTATTGTTAAAAGGTTGAACAATGATAACAAACTGTGATTTTTGCAGCATAGGGTGCATTTTCACCAAGAACAATTTGAGGCAATTCAGCTTATTCTATAATAAAATCTATGATATTTTTTGTTTGCAGGTGGACATGGAAAGGAACTGGCTCAAGGAGGAGCATACTTAGAACAGATTTGGTTAGCACAACAGATATGTGAACAGGAATGGGCTGTCTTTGAAGCAGAAAAGTGATTTACTACTACTACTAATAATTATTATTATTGTTATTGTTATTATGTTGGGCAATAAACTTTGATGTGTGTGTGTTTGGGGGTTTGTAATATGTTTAGATACACAGTAGTGAGTGTATTTTGGCTTTGTTTAATGAGGACACCTTGAGAGGGCACCTGTGAGAATGCAGTGTTTTAACCATGAAGATTTTGATGTGATATAAATATATTGTTATCGTGGAAGTTATATAAATGTGAGAATCCAAAAAAATGTAAAAAATACAAAAAGGGTAAAAAAATTCAAAAATTTTACTAAGTACAAGTAATTAATTGATGCAAAGAATAAGGAATATTAACATCACATTTGATTTTCTTCAAGATAAAAATGGAGACATTCTGTATTAGGTTCTTCAGTGAGCAGTCAGAATTTTATCTCACAGATGACTTAGTTATTACTTGACCCCTTTTTAATTACAGTTTATTCTGATTTAAAGCTCCATTTCATAATATTATGATTGTTACACATGGAGAATTCACAATGATTGCAAAGTTTCATTCTTGCTATGGTAAATGCATTAAAATATTACATTATGTGAAAAAACACCTATTACATTTTAAGAGTTTTTTGAATTTTTAAACTCAAAGTACACGTGCTAATTCTTTTTGCATCTTAGTTTATTTAAAACAGATGTATTATAAGGCTTGCATAGACACTTACTGTGCTCTGAAAAAGCAAACCTTGTTCAATATTTTTTTTTTCAGCTAGTGACAAACTAGCCAGATGTTTCACCCAGCGAACAGTACATTTATCCAAGCCATGAGCAGCCAGCTTCTCC